>JAQQSZ010013644.1:0-11709 GCA_028646595.1 Phalanger gymnotis
CTTACTTTCTTGTAGGGCAAGATAAATTTCTATGCCCCCATTGCCTCCTTGACTCACTTCTTAAAGAGGCCTATTCACTGAATGGGCATTACCTCACTCTAAGTGAGCACATGAAAAAGGCCTTAGCCTAAAAGGGCCAGGGTCTCCCATTGCATCTTGTTCCATCTCCAGTCATCCTGATGAGTGTCAGGCCACTGGACTCAGATGGCTCTGGAGGACAAAGTGAGGCTGGTGACCTTGCACAGCCCTCCCTCACTCAAATCAAAGTCAACTGCAAGTCATGTCATCATTTCCCTGATGTCATGGTCCTCTTCAAAAACGAAGGACAAACACAACCTGTATCCATTGTGAGAATTCTCTTAAGTAATAGAGTAAATGCCATTTTGAATTTCTTCACCAGGTGTTTCCTAGACCAACAAAATAAGCAGTCCAATACATAGAAACAAATGTGTGTCTATTTCACATCACATATAAAATATAGGTATAAAATCTAATATGGATATAGCTATAATATAGATATCAATATCTATTGCCTTTGCATGTCTGATTCATACTACTTCTGAGATAGTCCACTAAACCCTATTTAAGGGGGCAATATAGTGTATTAAAATGAATTCAGTGCAAGATCTGTGTTCAAATCCTACCTCTGACCTTCTGGGCAAGTCACAAGCTCTTTTAACTTTAATTCCCTCATTGGCAAAATAGGGATAATAGTAGGTGTAGCATTGGCCTCCAGTGGTTTTTATGAGGATCAAATAAGATAATGTATGCTAAAATGTGTTGTTAGGAAATTTTTTGGAGTCGTTTCAGTCATGTTAGATTCTCCGTGACCCCATTTGGGGTTTTCTTGGCAAAAATGCTGTAGTGATTTTCCATAACCTTCTGCAGCTCATTTTACAAGGGAGGAACTGAGGCAAACAGAGTTAAGTGACTTGCCTAGGGTCACACAGATGGTAAGTGTCTGAGGCTGCATTTAAATTGAAGGTCCTCCTGACTCCAGGGCTGCAGCTCTTATCTACTGCACCATCTAGCTGCCCTGTTGTTATGAAAACATTTTCTTTAACTCTGGTTGCTTTGAGTGCCTCTCAGTGTCTCTAGATTTGAGTTTTATTTTAAATATTTAAAAGCATGTGATACCACTTTAAATCACCACATCAAACCAAAACAAAAATAGAAAATTGTTTTCTTGATTTATTTTAGAGGTCACATACGAAATTCTAAAACATTTCATGCTGTCATAGGTTGGCTGTGTCTATTCTGTCACAATTTAGCTTTGAATTGAGTTTCTCATAAAGCTAACAAATGATGTGGCCCCCCTCTTCTTGTTTGAGTAATATGGCAAAGTAGAGTAGTATTAACCCCAAATAGAAGCAGAGGCCATTAAACTGCACATAAGTATCCCTACAGACCACATTTTAACTTAGAAACCCATACATGTTTATGTGTTTCCTTTTTGATTAAGACAGCAATGCATTATCATTGTTATTCAGTCATTTCTGACTCTTCATGACCTCATTTGGGGTTTTCTCGGCAAAGATTCTGCAGTGATTTTACCATTTCTTTTTCCAGCTCATTTTTACAGATGAGGAAACCAAGGTGAGCAGGTTAAGTGACTTACTCCAGGTCACATAGCTAGTAAATATCTGAGGCCAGATTTGAACTCAGAAAGGTGAATCTGTCTGACTCCTGGACTGGTGCTCTGTCCACTGTGCCACCTAGCTGCCCTAAAATCAGACAGGAACTACATTTTAACCTGGTTCTGGCTGTCCTCCAGGGTACTAGAGTCTGTGTTTGACCTCTGGCATAGTATGCATAGCATGGCATAGCATTCTACATCTGGAAGAAACTCTTTATTTTCCAAATAAGAAAATCTCAAAATCTAAAGCGAGATGAAGTAGTTCATTCAAGAATATACACGGATTTAGTGATAGTTGGGTTCTCCCTTGTGTCCTCACCCTAGTTAATTTCTCCTTCCATGCTTCCATGTTGCTTTGGTCTATATCAAAGAGAAAGCAGACACAATTTGCCCCTCTCTCAAATGTATCTATGCCCTTGGGTCCTCTAATTCTGATGGATTTTGGTTTTACTGGGGCTCAGACCTCTACCATACTTGGAGGCCATCTCCGTCCTATGCTACCTCTCCTTTTCTGTGCTGTCTTCCCCAGATAGATTTTAAGTTCCTCAGAGGCAAACATTGCCTCACTTGCTTGAATTCCTAGTGGGCCTCACACATGGTAAACACTTAATAAAAACTCTGTCATTGTCATTATCATCACTCCTTTCTTCTCCTTCCCCTCCTCTTTCCATCAATCTGTTACCTTCCCATATTTTTGAATTTAAGAATGCTTCACTGAGTTTTCCTTTCCATGAGGATTATTCCTTTAAAGATATATCCAAGACAACACTGACATGGCCACAGACATGGACAGGATTACCTGATAGTAACTTGCCATTTTTGAACTTTATAACCTTCTCTTGCATTTAAAGAAGCTTGCTTTTACTGCCTTCATATATCTCTTCTAGGTAAGGTAGTACCACCAATGGGCAAGCTGTTCTGGAGCGAGATGTTAACATTGCAAAAAGTTATTCCAAATTGTAGCATTGGGCTTTCTGAGAGTTGCTATAAACAAAAATTTCAAATTGCTTTGTTTATGTTTTTGTTGCCTAGGTATTATCCCACCTTGCACTGTCAAATGTTTAGCTTCTCTGTGTAGAGAAGGGCACATTCTCTTGGCCAGTCCGGACAGCTCTGGCTTGGTTGTGTAAATAGCTTGCTGGGGGCTTGTGTGTATTTGCTGAGCTTTTGTTGTTGTACTAATGTTTCCATCTGTTGTTATAATTAACTTTTGATTGCGCTTGAGGATGACACTTGTTTGAATTTTGCAGAAAGGGTTAAAATACATTCTTAATCACTATTTAACACCCCCCCCAACTTATTTTATATCCTCCATGAACGCATTATTCATTTTTCTGTATTATTTGGACACAATTTGATTTCAGGAATTAAAGCAAAATGAGAAAGTAATTAACGGTTTTCTCTGCTCCCTCACATTTGCATTAATACAGAGTATTCAAGGGAAATCTCTTAATATGGATTTTCTATTCCCTCCACTGCTAGGTAGTGTATCAGAGATGAGAGTCGTGAAGACTCGAGTTTAAATTTGACCTCAGACACTAGCTGCGGGACCCTGAGCAAAGTCACTTAACTGCTATTTGCCTCAGTTTCCTTAATCTGTAAAATAGAAGTAATAATAGCACCTACTTCCCAGGATTGTTGTAGAGATAATAATTGTAAAGCCCTTAGCAGCAGGCCTGGATCATAGTACACTGCAATATAAATGTTCATTATTTAATATTGTTATTAATTTTAATTCTTGCTATTGTAATTCTCAATACAATATGAATTAAATTCTTTGATTCTTCACTTTTTGGAGAAGTACTTCCATTCTCTGATAAGAAAGGATATAAATTAAGGGAAGAAAGCAAGTTTATTTTGCAAGTGAAACAATAAGCGGTCCCTCTGCCCTACTTATTCACAGGGAGATCATAGATGTAGAGCTTCAAGAGACTGTTGTTGTGGAGTCGTTCAGTCCTGTCTGATTCTTTGTACCTCTGTGCCCCATCCTGTCCATGGGGTTTTCTTGGCAAAGATAGTGGAGTGGTTTGACATTTCCTTTTCCAATGGATTAAGGCAGAAGTTAAGTGACTTGCCCAGGGTCACACAGCTAGAAAATGTTTGAGGCTGGATATAAACTCAGGTCCTCCTGACTGTATCTGGTGTACCACCTAGCTGCCCCAACAGTGCTTATTCTTAAAGGAATAAAGTTTTAAGTTACTTAATGATGCTTTTGATTCCTGAAAAATGGATATATCTATTTATTTTAACATACAGAAAGTAGAACCTGGGATTTCGTTGGTATAGGGAGCTGTTAGACGAGCTAACTTGATCTCCAATCCATCATCTTTGTAACTTGGTGAATTTCTTAGAGCATTGTAAAGAAGTTAAGTGACTTGCCAATGTCAGCCAGTACAGGTCAGAGGTCTTCCAGGCTCTGAGATGAGCCCTTTTCCCACAGTACCATAGAGGCCTTTCTTTTAAGATGTGGCATAGTGAAAATGAACATATTAATAACTTGGTCATAAGGAGAATCTCTTAAACTTTATTACTTTTAACTGGCTACCTAGTATTGAAAGTATTGTAAAATTTCTCTTTTTTTGCATCATTTGAAGTTTCAGGTTATGAATTCAGTGCTTGCTAGAGGTCAGTGCAACTCACTTTGAACAAAAATCTTGAACAAGCTACCTTATAGTCGTTTCTATCTAATGACTCTTCTCCCTTCTGTATTAAAAATTTTTAACATTAGAAACTATAATATATAACAAACTTTACATAATAAATACCTCCGCAGTGAATATAGGAGGATATTTTATAGGATCATAGACCTAGATCTGGATGGAGACCTTAAAAGTCATGTAATACAACCCTTCATTTTTACAAACGAGGAAACTGAGACACAGGGACATTTAAGTTATGTGTTTATTTATGGGTAGTAAATTTCTGGGGCAGAATTCAAACCCAGTGATTTGAATAGAAAATACTTTTTCCAATGTGCCATTTTCATATGTCTTTGTTGTTTTGGCCTTTATTATTTGTGTTTCTAATATTTTTCTATCTTGGCTCCTTTCAAATTATAATTAATTTAGTAGACTGAATTTTAATTTGCTCCGAGCAGATGTTCTCCACATAATTCCCCCCCTTAGCAAAGAAGAGTGCTACTCCTTTTGGTGCAGAGCTACTCCAGATGCCCCCTCAGATGCTCTTGAATTCAAAACCCTTGATTTATCCAGACATTAGGAGTTAATTATAATAAGAGTTGGAAACATTAGTAGAACAACTAAAGCTCAGCAAATAAGCACAAGCCCCCATACTTAGCGGTATGTGAGTCAGCAGAAGTAATAACTACTACCATTTAATTTACCTAGGCAGTATAAATACTCCAGAAGTCATCCTGGAGATGACTACCATTTAAAAATTTTGAATGAGTTTCTTTCTTGGACTATCCAAATAGAGATCGTGATGTCTTGGCTGTCAGTTAATCAATAAAAGTTTTTTTTAAAGGCCTTTTGGGTGCCAGGCACTGTGCTAGGCTGACTATAATGGTGAATCCTTAATAGGAAAACCTTAGCTGAGTCAAGACTTCAGGAGCCTTGAATCCAGAGGGGAAGGTGTTGAAGTAAATAATAAAATATCTTTGGGATTCCATAAAGGACTATGTCAAAAATGAGTGTTATATTTGTCAAAACAAATTCCTAGTATTGGAAAGAGCCTAATCTTCCTAAAGTGAACTCAATATATTTTGACATAAATTATTTTTAAAAAGCATTTGGCACATAGCAGACACTGTATAAATGTTAGCTATTGTTATTGGGACACCTAGGTGGCGTGATAGATAGAGTACTTGGCATGGTGTCAAAAAGATGAGTCTTCATGAGTTCAAATCCAGCCTCAGACACTTACAAGCTGTGTGTTCCTGGGCAAGTTACTTTACCGTGTTTGCCTCAGTTTCCTCATCTGTAAAATGAGCTGGAGAAGGAAATGGCAAACCATTCCAATATCTTTGCCAAGAAAACCAACAACTGAATAGCAACATTATTATTATTATTTCCAATCCTACAATAGGAGCAACATCTTGACCCCTTCATATCTTTTTTTCTTAAAGCATCTTGAGACATTCCTCTAGACTTTGTTGCTTCAGACAACGGAGGGTTTTTAGATTGTTAACATCGCTTCTTCATTGCCTGAGTACAAAGCAGCCATGAGGAGCTTAAGGGACTCTCAGATACTTGGCCTGTGGATTGCATTGGAAGCTTCTCTTAGCTGAATCAGCTCAAGGGTCTTCTGTGCTTCTCGTTGAGTGTCTTCTTACTATGGCTAAGTGAATCTCCTTTTGTTAACTGTCGAATGACCAATGAATGTCTCATTTTGTTTTGGTCTCAAAACTAAACTAACAGGGGACTGGACAGATCCAGAGTCTCAATTTTAATGTTCATATCAGAGTTTATTTAGAATGAGTCCTTTTTATTTAATTTTGAAGATTTTTATCTTCTTTGAAATTTTAAGATTTAAATCATATCCTTCTTCCATGATAAGATTTTTCATCTACTTTTGGTAATCTTGAATTTGTTTCAAAATTGACTCATCTGGAAGTAGTAGATTATTTCAGTGGTGTCAAATTCACCAGCTAGGGCCAGCGAGGTAGTGCAGCTGGAGATAGATGCATCCTTCTGAGTTCAAATCCAGCCTCAGATACTTGCTAGCTGTGTAACCCTGTGTAAGTCACTGCACCCTGTTTGCCTCAGTTCCTCATCTATAAAATGAGCTGGAGAAGGAAATGGCAAACTACTCCAGTATCTCTGGCAAGAAAACTCCAAATGGGATCACAAAGAGTCAGACACTACTGAAACAACCGAATAACAAAAAACAAACAAAAAACAAAACAAAAAAAAACCACACGTAAGGCTCCCCGAGGGCTGCATGTTGATGTAGATAACCATAATAATCTATGTTTTATCTTATTTTTCTTTATTTTGCTGTTTCCCAATTACATTTTAATATGGCTCAGGCCTTACTAGGAATGGACTGCCGATTGGACGCCTCTGGATTTTTACATATAAAGCTAGTGGCCTGTGACTCAGAGCATCAGGGCTCACGGAGCTGTCCTAGATTTCTGGAAGCATTGGTGTGGGTTTGGACACACACACACACACACATACATACATATACACACACTCACTCACTCACACACACACATACCCCCTGAAAAAACCTCTCTGTTGTACCACACCCAGAGAAAAATGACTTTTGCATAGGATGGAGGAGAAAAAGGGTGGATCTGTTATTTCAGAGTATTTGTTTATCCTTTTGGCACCAAAGAGAAACATTTTGGAATGACTGTACCAAGGCTGATTCCAATTCCTTTTTCCAAGAATATGTTGGTACCTACTCAGTAACAGTTTGGGAGCTGTGCTTTTGAAACTCTAGCTAATGGAACAGGGTAACTTCTATTAAATTTGCTTAAATCCCAATTTGTAACCTTCATATGTGAATCAGAGAGCCATAACATTTTAGAGATAGGATAGATCTTAAAAATCAGAGAATGATAGAATTTAGACCTAGAATTTATATATTCCACCCATCACTAACATTAACAATATCAACAAAAGCAGTAATAATGATAGGATGAAGAAGGCTGAGGAGAACAGTTTTTATTGCTGTTTTCAGTCGTGTCCAACTCTTCTTGACCCCATTTAGGGTTTTCTTTCTTTTTTTTTTTAAAGTTAATTATTTTATTTTATCTTTTAGTTTACAACACTCAGTTCCACAGGTTTTTGATTTCCAAATTTTCTGCCCTGCCCTTCTTCCCACCCCACCCAGGTGGCTTGTGATCTGATATAGGTTCTACATATACCTTCACATTAAACTTATTTTCCCAGTAATCAAGTTGTAAAGAAGAAATAAACTGTAAGGAAGATGAAACAAAACCAAGAATCAAATCAAATCAAATAAATAAAAGAGAGAGCAAATAGTTTGCTTCAATCTTCGTTCAGACTCCATAATTCTTTCTCTGGATATGGATAGCCTTTTCTATTGTGAGTCATTTGGAGCTGTCTTAGAACCTTGCATTGTTGAGAAGCGCCAAGTCTATCAAAGTTAGTCATCACAGGAGCAGTATGTCTGTGGTTGTGTACAACATTTGGGGTTTTCTTGGCAAAGGTAGTGGAGTGGTTTGCCATTTCCTTCTCCATCTCATTTTATGGATGAGGGAACTGAGGCAGACGGTTATGTTAACTTGCTTAGAGTCACACAGCTAGTAAGTGTCTAAGGCTGGATTTGAACTCAGGTCTTCCTGACTCCAGACTCCGCACTCTATCTACTGTATCACTTTGCTTCCCATAACAAGAATAGCTAGTGTGTATATAGTGCCTTCAATTTCACAAGATGCTTTACAAAGTATTAGCTTATTTCATCTTCCCAACAACGCTGGAAGGTAAGTGCTAGTATGATCATCATTTTGCAGCTGAGGAAACTGAGATAGACAGAGGCTAAATGGCTTGCCCAGGGTCACACAGTTAGTAAATATCTGAGGCTGGATTTGAAATCAGGTGCTCCTGACTTGAGGCTCAGCCCTTCATCTGTTCTGCTACCACCTGTTGAATAGTGAGATTTCAAAAGAGTTTGCCAATGCTATTTCTGATCATTTAGTCCCTTGGAGGCAGCTAGGTGGCAAAAGTAGAGACAGTGGTGGACCTAGAGTCAGGAAATCCATCCTCAGACACTTAAGTGCCTGTATGACTCTGGGAAAATTCTTTAACCTTCGTCTGCTTTGGTTTCCTCAACTGTATAATAGGGAATCAGAATAGCACTTATCTCCCAGGGTTGCTGTCAGGATCAAATGAGATACTGTATGTAACATACTTAGTGCAGAATCTGCTACATAGTAGGTTACTTGAAGTTCAGGGTTTTTTTTTTTATCTCACTGCCATAAAGAAATTGTGAAATGTGTAAAGAAATGTCACAGGCTTTGTGAAGATTAAAATTCAAGTTGCAGAATCACAGATTAAGAGTTGAAAGAGGGCCTACTGAGACAACATGCCCCCATATAGGTATGTGCAAAGTATATGCAAATCAGAGAAAAGATAACGTAGAAGAGAAAGAAGTCACAAATGGGAAGACCAAGAAAGGTCTCATATAGAAGTTGAGGCTTAGAAGGCAACCAGGAAATCAAAGATTATGAGTTGAGGAGGGTGAACATTTCAGGCCTGGAAGACAACTAACCTAGAGACATGGAGAGTCATGTGTGAAGAATAGAGCAAAGGCCAGCTGGTAGGGTATGAGCAGTAGGATAGTGGTCATGTGGTTGGAGAGAAGGGAATGGATAGGAGAGGTGTTGTGGAGCTAGCTTGCATGGAAAAGTGTAATATGCAATAAGGCCATATATCTTAATTTTTCTGTCTGTTAAGAATTGTATATAAGGAGAGACTTGACTTACCCCGAACACTTACATTGTGAGCAGGAGACAAAAGAAAGGTGATTACTTTTCCAGGACCTTTTGCATATCACCATGGACATATTCCTGAACCGATGCTTCCAAGCTCATCCAAGAAAGTTCTAGAAATAATTGTCAGAAATACCAGAGATGCTGACAGCAGCCACATCCCTCAAAGCTGTGTGGGTGTGGGTGTGGGGCGGGGGGGGAGATGAGAGAAAGGAAAGTGCGTGTGTATGATGTGATTGATGGGGAGATTGTTAAACGTGGATTAGAAATAGCTATTTTAGACAGATAAACCAGACCTGAGCTGGAGAGAATATTGAGTGGAACATATGAAATTAGCAAGAGTGAGAGGGAGGCTAAGTATTATCGATTAAGGGTTCCTCCCTTCTCCCTCCTTCTCTCCAATGCTAAATCTGTATGGAGACTCTGCAAATAAATTGTAGGAGGGGATGACCCTTGGAACTTTCCCTTATTGAAAGTGAATTAATATTATATTATTAGAGATAATGACATTTTTGCCAAGATCTGTGTTACTAAGAAAAGATGAAGTGTTTAGACAACTTTATTGCATAGCAGAGGGCACTGAGAAGACTTAATTACATTTTAAATAAGATGTAAAGACCGGTGTTATTCGATACCTGATGAATTTAATGGAATTGGATGCTGTTATAGGAATTATAGAAAAGCTAGAGTGATTTAATACCTTAAAATCTCTCTTACTTGGCAAACAGGCTTTTGTTAAGTGTCTAATATTTTATGAGGCAGCTAGGTGCTGCAGTAAATAGAATGTGGCATTTGAAGACAGAAAGCCCTGGGTTTGAATCCAGCCCTAGGGACTTAGTAGCTGTGTGACCTTAGGGAAGTCACTTAACTGCCCTTGGCCTCAGTTTCTTCATCTGTGAAATGATTGTGAGGATCAAATGAGAGCTAATACATGTAATGTACTTTGCAAAAATTTAAATGTTATATACATACTTAATATTACTACTACTATCGCTGTTGTCCTCCATCTTCCTCATCATTGTCATTGTGCACCAGGCATTCTATGCTAGGTGCTTGGGATTCAAAAATGAACCATTTCCTTGCCCTCAAGGATCTTATTTATATTCTATATGGGCATCTACATATCTTTATCTATCTATCTATCTTTCTATTTATCTGTCTGGATAGATAGCACACCTGTGCGAGTGCGCATGTGCGTGCCTGTGTGTGTGTGTGTGTGTGTGTGTGTAATGGGGTAGTTAGGTGGCACAGTGGATAGAGCAATGGGCTGGGAATCAGGAAGACTCCTTCCTGAGTTCAAATCTGGCCTCAGATATTTACTAGCTTTGTGACCTTAGGCAAGCCACTTAACCTGATTTGCCTTAGTTTTCTCATCTGTAAAATGAGCTGGAGAAGGAAATGGTAAACTACTCCAGTATCTTTGCCAAGAAAACCCCAAATGGGTCTCCAAAAGAGTTTGACTCACCACTGAAACAACTGAACAACAACAACATAGGCATATGTGTTTACATATATGTAATATACAGAGTAAATAAAAGGTAATTTGGGGAGGAGAAACTAGCAACTGTAGAAATGAAGAAGTGGAGTCTTTGAAGGGAGCCAGGGACTTTTAAAGGCAGAAGTAGATATGGCAGACAGCTTTTGCAGAAAGAAGAATTATGACCAATGGAATGAATCATAAGAAAGAAGAAACAAAACCAAAAAAGAAGAGGAAAAAAAAAGAGAGAGAGAGAGGAAATAGTTTGCCTCAATCTGCGTTCAGACTCCATAATTCTTTTTCTGGAGGTAGATAGCTCTTTCCATCATGAAAAATTAAATGTCATATTGAGGAAGAGTAAGTAGAACAGCTGGACCTTAGAGAAATTATTACATTAACAACCAATTATTAAATTAGGATTAAGTTTGTATTTCCCTTATTTCCATATCAGGGACCAGCCACTGTAAGTCAGTCAGCCAGTCTCTGAAGGGGGCATGGCTGATAGATAAGATTACTGTAATCTCCGGGAATGTGCTCCTTGGGCTGGATCTCACCCAACAAGGAGACCTTACTTCTTTTTAGAATGTAAACAGAATCTGACTTGCCCATAGGGAATAAGCACATGTTCTTGTACCCGTCTACTGGAGTTTAGGTGACTCAGCTCAAGAAGGAGATTGTAAGACTCATGATCAAGTCACATTCTCAGCAGAAGGAACAAAGATTCCTAAAACACCCCCCCCCCCCATTAATTGTTCACCTATCAGGGTTTTCACCTGTCAGGGGCATTGCATCACCTTTCCCAAAACTATTTAAAGCGTTCATTGTCTTCACGGTTTTAACTTCGGTGATGGAGAGAAACCACTGATCATCAATGTATTATTAGCTAACCTAATTAATACATTGATTATTAATTACCCAGAAACTCTGTCTTTCATGTTTTTCATTCATCACAGACAAGACCATAAGATTCATGTTCATGCAGTAGTATATAATAAGTTTGGAAAAGCAGGCTTGAGACACTTTAAAAAGGGCATTGAATGACAAGCAAAGGAGTGTGCATTTTAACTTAAAGGCAGTGGGAAGTTAAGTGCTTTTTGAGGAGGGGTGTAACATGGCCAGTCTGGTGTTTTAGGAGTATCACTGGCAGTTTTATGTAAGATGGAGTGAAGAGGGAAG
>JAQQSZ010013645.1:0-11709 GCA_028646595.1 Phalanger gymnotis
CCGCCCCAAGATGGCATATATTCTGATTGACCCTTTCCTCAGTCTGCCGTGCTTTCTGTCACCCCACCCCACCTTATCCCCTTTCCCTTTGCTTTCTCATAGGGCAAGATATATTTCTATACCCCATTGCCTGCATATTTTATTTCCCAGTTACATGTACAACCAACTTTTTTCAAACATTTGTTTATAGAACGTTGAGTTACAAATTCTCTCCCTCCTCCCCCTGCACCACTCACCTTCCTTGACAAGGCAAGCAATTCAACATAGATAAGAAATTCAACACATATCATTATGCAAAATACTTCCATAATTATCACGTTGTGAAAGACTGTATTTCCTTCCATTCTATCATGTCCACCATTATTCAGTTTTCTCTTTTGACCCTGCCCCTTTTCAAAAGTGTTTCCTTTTGCCTGTCCTCTCCCTCAAACTTCCTTCTCTTTTATCATTTCCCCCTGTTATCCCCTTCCCTCCTCCTTTCTTGTAGGGTAAGATATCCAATTGAATGTGTAGGTTATTCCCTCCTTAAGCCAAATCCATTAAGAGTAAGGTTCACTCATTCCCTTTCACCTACCCTTTCATCCCTTCCATTATAACAGCTTTTTCTTGCCACTTTTATGATAGATAATTTACCCTATTCTATCTCTCCCCTTCTATTACTCCCAATATATTCCTCTCTCGCCTCTTAATTTCCTTTTTTAGATATTGGGCCTTGATATTTAACTCAACCTGTACTCATTCTCTCTCCTCTCTCTCTCTCCCTCCATCTCTCTCTCCCTCCCTCTCTCTCTCTCCCTCTCTTTCTCTCTCTCTCTCCACACACACACACACCCATACATACATACATACATACATACACATATACATGTACACAGACATATATACACATACGTATATGCGTATATACATACACGTACATAAATATACATACATACATATATACACACACATGTATGTATGTATGTATGTATGTTCCCTTCAACTACTCTAATACTGAGAAAGGTCTCATGAGTTACAAATAACATCTTTCCATGTAGGAATGTGAAAAGTTAACTTTAGTTAGTCTCTTGTGATTTCTCTTTCCTGTTTACATTTTCATGCTTCTCTTGCTTCCTGTATTTCATAGTTAAATTCACTATTCAGCTCTGTTTTGTCATAGAGAATGATCAAAAGTTCTCTATTTCACTGAAAGTACATATTTTGCCCTGAAGTCTTATACCCAGTTTTGGTGAGTAGGTGATTGTTGGTTTTAATCCTAGCTCCTTTGACATCCAGAATATCACATTCCAAGTCCTTTGATCCCTTGGTAAAGAAGCTGCTAGGTCTTGTGTTAACTTCATTGTGTTTCCACAACACTCAAGTAGTCACTTTCTGGCTGCTTGTAATATTTTCTCCTTGACCTGGGAATTCTAAAATTTGTCTACAATATTCCTAGGAGTTTTCCTTTTTGGCATTTTTTCAAGAGATGATATATGGATTCTTTCAATTTCTCTTTTACCCTCTCATTCTAGAATATCAGGGCAGTTTTCCTTGATAATTTTTTGAAAGATGATGTCCAGGCTGTTTCTTTCATCATGGATTTTAGGTAGTCCAATAATTCTCAAATTATCTCTCTTGGATCTATTCTCCAGGTCAGTGGATTTGACAAGGAAATACTTCACATTGTCTTCCATTTATTCATTTTTTGGGTTCTGCTTTAGAATTCCTTGCTTTCTCATAATCACTTGCTTACTCTTGCACCATTCTAATTTTTAAGGTGGTATTTTCTTCAGTTGTCTTTTGGATCTCCTTTCCATTTGGTTTATTCTGCCTTTGAAACCATGTTTCCTCTAATTGGCTTGTTGGACATCTTTTGCCATTTTGGTTATTTTGTTTTTAAGGTGTTATTTTCTTCTGTATTTTTAGAGTCTCCTTTATCAAACTGTTGACTCATTTTTTTTCATGATTTTCTTGCATCTCTCATTTCTCTTCCTAGTTTTTCCTCTACTTCTCTTACTTGCTTTTTCAAATCCTTTTTGAGCTCTTCCATGGCCTGAGACCAATTAATATTTTTTGGAGGGGCTTTTAATGTAAGCTCTTTGACTTTGACTTGTTCTGTCTGTATCTTTTTATTTTCTTTGTTATCAAACTAAGATCCTATCGTCTGAGTCCTTTTATACTGCCTGCTCACTTTCCCATCCAATTATTTGACTTTTGAGCTTTCTGTCAGGGTATGACTGCCTATAGAGTAGAGAGTTCTGTGTCCCAAGCTTCAAGGGTTTTTTGCTGCTGTTTTCAGAGTTACTTCTCTTCTGAGGTGGCATGATACTCCTCTCCTGGTCTGTGTACTTGTCTGTGAGTCCAGTCACTCCTTTCTGCCATGTAACTATCAGGATGATTCCCTCTCGATAGCTATCACAAGCTCTGCCATACCAGCACTCCTCTTCCCCCAAGGACTGTCAGCCAGGGCTATGACTCAGATCCAGGCAGGACAAAGCAAGAAATCCCTGCCCTCTCGTTCTGATCATCTGCTTGATTTCCTCCACTGTCTGTGGACCTGGAGCTCTGGAAGCAGCCACTGCTGCTGCTGCAGCTGCCTTTGCTGTCACAGGGCTGCACCCTTCTCTCACCTAGGTACACCATTTTTCCAACTTACCTGCTAAGTTGTCTTTGGGATTTGTGGGTTGAGAGTTCTGTAAACCTCTACTGCTTAGTGATTCAGTGCCCTGAGTCCTGCTCTGTCCTGTCTACTCTGGCCTGATCTCTTCCAGTGTGACCCACACTGGGCTGCACTCTAATCCCAGCACAGGTAATCATGCAGGCTCTCTTGGGCTGGAGATTTTTTTCACTCTTTCATTTTTTTTTTAGTTCTGTAGCTCTAGAATTTGTTTAGAATCATTTTTATAGATGTTAGGTGAGATTTGGAGGAGAGCTCAAGTGAGTCCCTGTTTTCACATCGCCATCTTGGCTCTGCTCCTACACATGTACTCTTTTCTGCACTGAAACTGTGAGAAAAGTTACCTCTCCACTGCTGCCACAAGCTCTTCTGTGCTAGGGTTGCTCATTACCCTAGGACTGCCACACAGATCTGTGGCCCAGTTCCAAGTATGGACAAAGCAAAAGAATCCTGACTTCTTGACTGAAAAAGGACCCCTATAACCTCCTTCTGATCATTTATTCCATCCTTTTACCTTCTGTGGGCTTTGAGCTTAAGAAACAGTTGGGGCCACCATTGACACAGCCCCAGGGCTACTCTCGGGCTGGTGCCAAACCAAGCTCCTCTCTCACTGAGGTATGACAGATCTTTCCTACTGTCCTCAGTTGTCTTTGGCATTTGTAGGTTGAGAAGGTTGGAAACCACCATAGCTGCCTGCAATTTAGTACCCTGAGCCCTACTCTGGGTTTTCTGGGGCCTGGTCTAAGCTGCTTTTCTTGAACTGGGCTGCTTTCCTCTCCCAAACTATGTGCAACACACCCTTCCTTTTGGCCTTCCAGATTAACCTGAGATGGAAATTTATTTCATCCAGTCTTTTTCTGGTTTCTGGTGCTCTATAATTTGTGTAGAGTCATTTTTACAGGTATTTTGAAGGTTTTGAGGGAGAGCTCAAGCATGTCCCTGCTTTTACTCTGCCATCTTGGATCCGATATAATTATTTTTTTAAGAAGTCTGTACTGATTATCTCAGATTTATCTGTAATTAGTGCTAGAAAAGATCTTGATAAGGCTTATGCTACCAAAGGGAAAAAAAAAGATGACATTTATTGGGGAAAAAATAAAAACCTGAATTCAATCAAGGGAAGAAAACAATAAAATAGCTCAGATAGCAGTGTGTGCCAAAACCTCAACTAACTGAAATGTAAGAAATCTGTAATTATGTTTTCCTAATCTAGACTGTAACCTATTTCACATGTTTTAAATAGTTTTAAGTAGAATTTTACATCTGGAATAATAAACTCAGTATAATGGTTGGTCAATAAATATATTTTGATTGATAAATTTAATATTTATAGAAACTATTGGCAGTTAGAGACACAGAGTTCTACTTGTTGATAGGTTTAATAGCAGCAATTGCATGGAATTTAGATAAATAAAAACCTTGAAAGAGCCAGATTGGCTAACAGTGAACTGAAGATATCAAGTTAGAACTCTAGGCTTTTGGGAAATCATAGGGGCAGACAGACCTATCTTCTTTTTTTTTTTTTTTTTTGAATGGTTGTGAGCTTTAACTTCCACAGAAGTTTTTATAGCTTTCATTAGTCAAAGAGACATAGAATCATAGAATTGTAGAAATTACTTAGTTTTGCTGGTCAACTATCCTCTCTCTCTCTCTCTCTCTCTCTCTCTCTCTCTCTCTCTCTTTCTCTCTCTCTGTCTGTCTTTTTCTGTCTGTCTCTTCATTAGGATAAGGGAACTCTAGTCCTGGCAATGATATATGATGAGCTCATAAGGTAGCTGTACTAGGATTTAGGAACAGTATAATGGTTACATAGGAGGTTCTCTTTTTGATGTGAAGTCCAGAGACCTAACAACATCACATATCATCTATGCTAATCAAAGATTCATATCCTGTTATTTCAGAACTGGATTTTAATATAGTTGGCTTCCCTTGAAATTTTATCTATTTATTCAGTTAAAATGTTATTGTGAGGAAGGGTCCATAAATCTCACCAGAATTCTGAGTTCCAGGGCACAAAAAATGGTTAAGAACCAGATACATATGGTACTCAGTAAATGTGGTTATAGCATACAAAAACCCAAATAATATAAAGATTGTATAGGTGAAAACAAATGATATGTGGATTATTATCACAATGGCAAAGAATCTGTTGTTCTATCTATGCTGCAGACAATAACATTTTAATAACTGATATAGGTGTTTTCCCCTATCGTCTTACAAATATAATTTTAAAGGATTTTACTTTTTTCAGTCTTCACCCTAATCTCAAACCCTAGTCATTGGCTCTATTTGGGCTATTGACATAATGAGAATCACATTTCCACACTCTCCCTTTCAGTGTATTTCAAATGCCTAAAAAGTTTCCCTTACTTGACAGCATGGTACCTTTATTCATCTTATAAATACATTCAAAATATCTTTGGGTATGCCAACAATTAAAAGCAGATATATATATTTTTTTTACCTTTTGTACAGATGGTTAGCACTATATCTTTCCAAATCCATCCAGGAAATAATACACTTTCCTTTTAAATTGTTTTCATATAACTTAGCCAAAAATTCTCTTTCCTTTACCACAATGGTTTTCCTAGAAAGCACAAGGATCAACCAAATTGTAGGGATTTATTTGGAACAATGTATTTTCCCAAAAATTTAAGCAAAAAAAATGGCTAGAATCATTTGATTTTTTATTATTGTTGTTTACACATAAGCTTTTTCTTGACATATTAGAAACTAGGACAGTCATCTGAATCAGATCTTAAATTAACAGGACCCAGGTTCCCAGAAATTCTCACCTGTGGTTTGTTGTTGACATGCTAAACACTTAAAAGATAGAAAAATATAAAGATTCTCTGGAGAAAATGAAATATATGAATCATTCAAAGACTTCTAGTTCTAGTTTTTATCAATGAAAATTTTTCACACAGCATCTCTGTGTTTTATTTTTTTATTCATAGTACTAACCTGAATTTTCTTAACACTCTAATGATCAGAGCATAAGATCAATTTGGATTTTCCTATTCATAATTCATTGTAATAATATTAAATCTTTAGAATCTTTTTTGATTTTTTAAAATGACTTAATTATATTCAATTTTATCCAGGAATGTGGGAACCATAATGATCTGCAGCGTTGTTATGATTAAAATGTCTCTTTGAGTGATCACACTACAGCTCCAAATCCAAAGCCTTGGATTGGTATAGGTCAAACATGAAGAACATTTGAAGTCTCAAATTTTAAAAGGTGATTCTGTTTTTGATTTTGATACTTGCATGTTGATCACATTACAAAAGGAAAGGGCAGTTATAACTTCACTTTGAACTGGGCTTTAAGTGTGTGGGTACTCTGGATTTATCTAGACATCTTTTAACTTTTTCCTGTGCCAAAAGTAGCCTTCTTGAATTCAACTACTAGATTAATGACCAGCTCTTTTCCTTTCCATAACAGGATATCATTCAAGTAAATTTTCTCCTGTAGTACAGTTACTGGTGCATAGGATTACATGAAGAGTCACTTGATTGGATCTCAATTATTCTAAGTACCCATTGTATGTCATTTTGCACATATACTGATTCCAGCAGTGTTTTTATGATTTTCTTTCCTCATATGACATATACTTTTGCCTCTGAATTTGTTCCAGAAAAATATAAATTACAATTTTCTTCTTCTGAAATCTGCCATTTCATAACTCAAAAATCCTCCATGCCTCTCTAATGTTTCTCAGATATATTTCATATTCCATTTCCTGAACTTAAGGCTTTCCAAAATCTATTTAGCACATTATATGTACTATAGTATCTATCAATTATCTCTCTCCATCTCTCTGTCTCTGTCTGTCTCTGTCTATCTCTGTCTCTGTCTCTATCTGTCTCTGTCTCTGTCTCTGTCTCTGTCTCTCTCTCTCTCTGTCTCTCTCTCTCTGTGTCTCTCTCTCTGTCTCTCTCTCTCTCTCTCTCTCTCTCTCTCTCTCTCTCTCTCTCTCTCTTTCCTACTATCATCCTTCCCTATCAATCCACTCTTTCCTAGAAAAATCCCCTTTTCCATTTTCCTGCTTCCTAGGTTGCACCTCTCCTCCCTTCCTTGTCATGGTCTCATTTCTATCAAGCAACAAACACTTCATGAATGCCTGTTTGGTTCAATGTTCTATTCTAGTCACTGAGGGACAAAGAAAGACAGTCTTCCACTGCAAAATAGCAAGAGGATAAGTGTGGGAAAGGTTTTCTGATGTAAGCAGAAGAGATTCAGTAGCTAACATTTTCCCTCCAGTGACTCAAATGCAAGTGAATGGACCTTATCCTTGAGGTTGGACTTAATTTGTACTTCCAAATGAAGAGATTCAAGCCCAAATGTGTGATAAAAATCAATTTGGTGTCATCCATTGTGTCAGGAGAGTTCTATAAGGCAGGAGTTAATTTTACAATATTAGTCTAGAATTGGGGGAAGGAAAAAACTGCTTTGGAGGGGAAGAAAATAACTCAGTCATTCACAGCATTAACAGTCTTGTCTCCACATCCAGGCACAGTCTGTAATATAGGTTCAGAAGCCTGGTGTAGCTGAAAATAATGGCATTAAATGGGAATGCTACAAGGGATGGATGACTGGATTTACATACCTTAAAAAGTCCAGTATCAAAAGAAAGCACATTGAAATATTATGAAAGTAGAGGGCAATATCTTGGCAGCTTTGGCCTTAAAGTGAGATAGAGTTCTGCCTCTTATGAAAAAAAAATTCTAAGGACATCCTTCATAATTATTATCAATAACAAAAGAAAATGTATTGATGATGCTTTGCTTTTGTATAAAATGCTAATAGTTTATAACAGTCATGAAAATTATTTCATTAAATTATTTCTCTGAGATCAGAAAGGTATTATTATCCTTATTTATCAAAGAGGCACTTATTTTCAAGCAGGTTATGTAATATGGGCCAGATCACAAAGACAGTAGTAAGTGGGAAAGCAAGGTCAAGAATCTATGCTTATATCTCCTAGTCTAGAACTGAGGAGATTTTAATATACTGGCATATTTAATTCAAAAATATATTAGGAATATGAAAGACTGTTGCTAAAGTAAAGGGATACATTTAATATAGTTTTTGTAGTTTTTATTTGAAAGAGACTTAGGGCAACAGAGTTGGGGAACCTGCAGCCTTGAGGACACATGTAGCCTTCTAGGTCCTCAAGTGAAGCCCTTTGACTGAATCCAAATTTCAGAGGACCAATCATGTTATTAAGGGGATTGATTCTGTGAAATTTGAATTCAATAAAAGGCCATATTTGAGGATCTAGAGGGCCACGTATGGCCTCAAAGCCATAGGTTCCCCACCCCTGAATAGCATAATATTTGCTTTTTCGTTAAGTTGCTGAAACTTTATTAATGAAATATAGGTTAACTATTGCAATTAAAGTTTTAAAAACTGACTTTAACAAAAGCAGAAGGTAGAAAGCAAATACATAATTTGCAAAAGGTTCTTGCTTGGCCCTCTCTTTTGCTTTATCATCTCTCTTGACAATTTAGCCATGTGAAAAACATTGAAATACAGACATTGATTATGAATAGAAGACTTCAAAACATGTTGAAGTTACACTCTATTATTAAATATGAGCCTCATTTTTAGTTCCTGCAAGATATTGGAGTGGTTTGCTATTTCCTTCTTCAGGGAATACTTTTGTCAGGCAGAGGTTAAATGACTTTTCCAGTGTCCCACAGCTAGGAAGTATTTAAGCCTGGATTGTGAGTCAGGTCTTCCTGACTCCAGATCAAGTGCTCTCTCAAGCGAGCCACCAGCTGCTTCTTGATACGGCACTGTTAGTTTGTTGAAAATTAGCCTACTTTTTTTTTCAGAAAAGTTAGTTAAAAGAGAAAAACTCAGAAGTATAAAAATAACCCTTTGAAATCATTATATAAGAATAAACTTTTATCTTAAAATACTTGAAATAATTTTTTCCTGTAACATGAAAAAATGTTAGAAAAATGTTTTAGAAATCATAGAAGAAATCATTGGTACGAGTCACATACTTGTATGTGAAATTATTGTCTATTGTTCTAATTTCCCCTCAGAAAGAATTCAATAAACTCTAAGCTAGTTAGAGAACAAATCAATCATAAATTATCAAGTACGGAAGATTTCATAATTCCTAGCTAGAATATTACTACTTGCTTCTTTTAATCCCATTTTTTCTGAAAACATGCAATTCATAGAAATTTGGTGATTACTGTTGTTGTTTTCCCCACATTTCCCACTGTGTATGTGGTGGGGAGGCAGTAAAAATTTATTACTTTATTAATATTAATATTGTTGATTAAAGTATCAATTATGTAAAGTATAATGAAATATATTATTATATATAGTAATTATAAAGTGAAATAATCAAAGTACATTTAATTATGTATAAAATATGTATTTCTATAAAGTATTAATTATAAAATGCAATAAAGTATTAATAGTAGAAAACTGATTTTCAATCTGTTGTGTACTGGGTAGGCCTGATTCAAGCTGGTGCCCAGGCCAGGTTTAGAGCAGAAATCTACATGCAATATTGGAAAACAATGACACAATCATATATTGTTCAACAATTAAAGTAGGATGTTTAACTTAGGTGTAACTGAAGAAGGATGTCAAAAAAGATGTACCTTTCATTAATTTATTCTGACTATTCAGTTTTTCAAAAACATCCACCAAATATAAATATTGTGAAATAAATGTTTGCTGTAATGAAGAGTATACATGCAAGTATATATACATATATATATACACATATGTATGTATTTTTAGATATGTATGTATATACACAATATGTATGTACTAACATATATGCCTAGTATTGGACTAGAAAATTAGTAAAAGCAATTCTTGCAGTTTCTTTGTTTTCATTTGTAGTAATAGAAGAAATATTAATATGGTTTCTGTGCTGCTAAGAGAATTAGCAAATCTATCCATCATAACAGGAATAAATTCAGAATACAAATGTAATGTTGTTAAGTAGTTGGAGGCAGTAGAAGGAAAGGGAGATTGCTGATAATGATGATAAATAATACTGATGATATTATATAATAAGAAAATACCTCCATAGAAGTTGAATTCTAGAGTATCTCCTGAATAGAAAACAAACCAAAATGATTGATTCTTAAAGTTCTAAGTCTTTGTGGAAAGAGAAGACAGGTAGTATTTTGCTTTAGACGATATCATCTAAAGGCAAGTGCTTTAAATGAAGATAAAGTTAGGGTCTATGTAATGAATAATGCAGTTTTGCAAAGACTGAACCCTAGGAACAAATGTCAGATATAAATATCTCTTCATATTTTTCTTTGATCGTGAATATTTGGTTACCTGTACCTCACGTGAAATATCTTTTTTTTTTTAACTTTTGCATAGAAACAATTATTCTTTCTGAATCATTATTCTTTTAGGTTTCTATGTATGTTTCATTAATTTATTCAGACTATTCAATTTTTCATAAATTATACTCCAAATATACTAGTTTTAAGGAATATGTTTGCTATGAAATGCTTTTATATTTTGATCTTATGGATAAAATTAATAATAAATTATTTTGCTCAAATGCCTTCTCCAATAGTTTGGCATAAAAATGCCAAGATGTTTCTCAATATTAAGTGCCCTATGTGCATATCTCTGTATCAATACACAATTTTGCAAAGAATCTTCCTTTTAAATGAATAAATTAATGAAATTAATTTTCTTTTAACATTGATTATGTTATAATAACATGTAGAACCATATATCCCCCAAAGAATTACATACAGCACTATTTTTAACTTTCACAAATGAAGCACTTTTTAACTTTGTGTCACACTGAAAAAGAGCAAGAAAAAAGATAAAATTCATTTTGTCATCAGACTCCATTGACTTTTCATGACTTTGGCAAATAGTAGACACATATATTCAAATTTAGACATATTATTGTACATAATATTAAATAATTGTTGTGCTATCTTCACATTCAATTGGCAGAATTGCCATGTTGAGCTTAATGTACACTTTGTAATTTTCTATTTCACCAAAAAAGTAAATGTAAATGTTTTAGTTTAACTCAAAAAATATTCAGTAATACTTGCAACCCTCCTACCACCAAAATATAAGAGGATTTTGCATGACTTTTCCTGAGGGACAAGTTGTGGATAAGTTAATGATTTGCACTAAGAGAGAAAGTAGCTTCTTGATCTGAAGTTCTAGAATTTATATAAAAATATATGTGTGTATGTATGTATGTATAGATATATGTTCATATTCACACTACTGCTAAAATTACTATGATTATTATTTTTTTTTAGTTAGAACTCCTTCTAATGCCCTGAGGCCCTGCAAATATATTTATTTATTTAATATTTTTAGTTTTCAGCATTGATTTTTACAGAACTTGGAATCAAAAATTTTCTCCCCATTTCTATTCTCCGCCCACCCACTAAAAGATGGCATATATTCTAATTGCTCTGTTCCCCAGTCAGCCCACCCTTCTGTCACCCCACTTCCCCAATGCCTTTTTCCTTTACTTTCTTGTAGGGCAAGATAGATATCTATGACCCATTCCCTATATATCTTATTTCCTAGTTTTGCCACTTTTATGTGAAATAAATTACCCCATTCTATATCTCCCTTTTTCCCAATCTGAATACATTCCTCTCTCATCCCCTAATTTGCTTTTATTTTTTAGATTTCATTCTTTCATATTCAACTCTCCATATGCCCACTCTGTGTGTGTGTGTGTGTGTGTGTGTGTGTGTGTGTGATTTCCTTCAGATACACTAATACTGAGGTCTCACAAATTATATACATCATCTTTCCATGTAGGAATGTAAACAAAAGAGTTCAACTTTTGTAAGTCCCTTATGATTTATCTTTCTTGATTAACTTTTCATGCTACTCTTGCTTCTTGTATTTGAAAGTTGAATTTTCTATTCAGCTCTGGTCTTTTCACTGAGCAACCTTGAAAGTCCTCTATTTTATGGAAAATCCATATTTTGCCTTGGAGCATGATACTCAGCTGTGCTGGGTAGGTGATTCTTGGTTTTAATCCTAGCTCCATTGACCTCTG
>JAQQSZ010013646.1:0-11709 GCA_028646595.1 Phalanger gymnotis
CTCAAAGCTTTAAAAAAATAGATGTTCAAAAGTAAAAAAGGTTTTTTTTTATGCAACTAGATAATAAGATGCACAGGCAATGGGGCATAGAGAATTACCTTGTCCTACAAGAAAGGAAGGGAAAGGGGGATGGGAGGGGAATGGGGGGTCGGAGGGGAGGGCAGACTGGGGAACCAGGCAACCAGAGTGTACGCCATCTTGGAGTGGGGGGGAGGAGGAAATGGGGAGAAAATTTGTAATTCAAATGCCTGTGAAAATCAATGCTGAAAACCAAACATATTAAAAAAGAATAAAATAAAATAAAAAGACAAAAAAAATTTGAGGGTCCAACCATAAAATGAGCTCTTCTACCTTTTAAAATTATCAGGCAGATACTTTAATAACGTGAAAATAATTTCACTTTCTTTACCATTGAGTGGAATGTTGAAATAATGAAGTCTCCTCAATATGGTACAAGACCTTACCTCTCCTACCATCCACCCCCACCCTGTACCCCTTCTATATATTTAGAAACTGCTCTGCTGAGAAAGTAGAGATAAGAAATTACATCAATAGACATACACCTGCAAGGTCCTGTTTATGTAGCTCTTATTCCCTTTTTGCTGAATACTAGTCCCTGGTCTCACACCTGTCTTTTTGTTCTTTGTTCTCTGCTGCTGGGAAAAGATTTCGCATTTAGAATGTGACCAAACCCAGTCATTGGGAAGAGGAGCCACTGGGCAGGGGGAAACTCTGCATTAGGGTCTATGTAACTTACTTTGAGCGGTATGACACACACACACAAACACACACACAAACATGCTGGCATTATCTTAGGCCATGCTGGGGTGTGTCATATCTCATTAGAAAGCAATAAATTCCTTTTTGCCTTTTCTCAAGAATGGTCTCTGTCTCTTTTTAATGTGACTAGTGGTCTCAGACCCACACACCATTATCCATACAATTTATGTGGAAAATCCAGTTTTGAAAACTTATCACCAAAACATGCTCAAACCCTGAATTTCCATTATAGATGAGTTTCAGAAGCCAATCACATACATCTCTATATAGTTCCTAGAGAATATAGTCTAATCCCGTTGCTTTTCTCAAAATTTACTATTCCATCAAATTAAAAAACTATCACATTACGTCCAGATCCAATCTTTTCCCCCTTAGGAGGATATCATCCCTATATTATCATTTGACCACAAATATAGGTTAAAATGGTAAGATATTCATACTTGCCTCCTATTATAATAACCCAGAAATGTTCCAGTATCAATCTATTATTTAATAGATTTAGCATTGCATTTACAAAACTCCTTGATTATAGAAATTTGCTCTAAAAGGAAAAGGGGGGACATAATTGTAAGAATGTCCTGTATCATAACAGAAGGGAAAAACTCTCTAAGCTCTGTTTGATTCCAGGCATGAGTCATATCTGACAGCTAATCATGTAGGTGTTAAAAGCAAGGCTCAGGATTAACCAGGTAGGAATTTTCCTTTTCAAAAAGGAAATAGAACAATGAGGAAACAGATTCAGGAAGATCGTGACAAGGCCATGCCACCACGGTCCACAAAAATTTTCCCTGCTACAGACATTCACCTTTAGTGGTTCCCAGACAGTAGTACATTCTGTATTCTACTATTGCCTTCATGACAATCCAGATAACTATCCCTCTAATCAAAGCTCAAAACAATAGTAAATTACAGTCCCAAGATTTTTAACTTAAATAGCAACATTTCACTAACCACAACTTAGGGTTTGAATATCCTTCCTGATTTTTTGCTAACAGTTAATATTTCACTTATCTTTTACTTACAGATTAACACTACCCATATTCTGGGCTTCAGAAAAAAAGCAAATACCTGGTTGTTGACTCATCATGAATATGTTGAAGCTACATCTTTAATCTATACTATACACTTTCATAATACCCAAGAATTTTAGGAATACAATACAATTTAGGAATATAATAATAACACAAACAATAAACTTCAGATGACCTCACTTACCTTTCCAAATTCTCACGTATATAAAAAAAAGCATTTGTCTTATTACCTTTGGCATTTTAAAACCACTTTAGAGTCATCAGGTATGGAATAATCACATTCAAATAAAGAAATGATAATAATATAGTGCTCAGCATATGCAGTCACCATGCTAAAGCAAGTAGTTTCCAGACCTCTCTGCCCACAGATGCCAAAGACAACTCAGCAGGTCTCACAACAACAACCCTTGGAAGTGGGTGTCATTATTATTTTTCTCTTTACAGATCAGACAGTTGTGGCAAACAGAGATAAGCTAACTTGCCAAAGTTATGTAGCAAATAAGGATCTGCAACCAGAACAGAGAACGGTGGGCTCACCCAGGGCAGAAGCTGACTGGCTTCCCCCACCTTGCACTGCCATGTTAGGTGCTACTGACAGGGTAAGGGCCCAGGCCCAGTTCCTTTGCCCCTTACCCCAAAAGAATTGGGGTCCCATTTGTCTATAAGCCCTGTGAAACCCCACCTTGAACTCTCCTTGAATTTTCCCACTTGATCAACTAAGTCTCTCGTGTTATAGTGAGGCTATAATCCTCTCAACTATCCTTTCAGTGTAGCCTACTCCCAATCTTGGTATTCTCTGTTACCCAGCCCTCCACCTCAGATGTTTTCTTTCTTTCTTCCTTCCTTCCTTCTTTGCTTCCCTCCCTCCTTCCTTGCTTCCCTCCCTCCTTTCTGCCTTCCTTACTTCCTTGTTTCTTTCCTTCTTTTTTTTCTTCCTTCCTTCTTTCCCTCCTTCCTTTCTTTCTTTGGTTCATTCTTTCTTTCTTTATTCTTTTATTTGCACAGACACTTGTCAATTCTTGGTCTCTATACCCAGAGCCATCTGATCTCTCATGGGAAGGCAGAGAGGACTCCCCAACACCACTACCCCAAGGCAGTTTATAACCACAATTGGCCAGGTGCCACAGCTACCACTATGTCCAGACTAAGGCAGGTGCATTTAATATAGCAATTAAAAAAAGAGGACACATGAAGTCACACCTTCAAAGAAATACAAGTGGGCCACTCTCTCCATGTTCATATACTCACTCACATGGTCCTTGACTTGAGGTGGACCACCACTGTTTTGCATGGTGATACACAAGGGACCTTTCACAAATCCAGATTGACATACATATATCACCCACCTTCCTCACTGAGCTCAGAGCTCTCTGCCTCTGGCTCTCCAAGGGTCACAATGCTCTCCCCCATCCTTGCTCCTCTGGCTCCTACTTCTCTGGCCTCCAGGTAAGGTTTCAATGAGCCATAGGTTACCACCACTTTAGAGACAGGAGTTTTCCAGGAGCTATCTCTAACACAGCCTGAGGGTAAGGGAACTGCTCCTGAATTCACTGTATCTAGACAGGATTCTACATTGAAATCTCTTTCTTCTTCTCCTTTTCTCACCAAGAAACCCAGGCAGCCATTGTAATGACCCAAACTCCAGCCTCCCTGTCTGTGGCTTCAGGAGACAGAGTCACCATCATCTGCAGGACCAGTTCCAGCATTAGCAACTATATGGCCTGGTACCAGCAGAAACCAGGACAGTCTCCCAAGCTCCTGATCTATGCTGCTTCCTCCCTACAGTCTGGGGTCCCTGCCCAGTTCAGTGGCAGTGGCTCTGGGACAGATTTCACCTTCACCATCAGTGCTGTGGAGGCTGAGGATACTGCACATTACTGTTAGCAATTTAAAATTGCTCCATTCCCACAGTGTATCAGCCCTGAACAGAAACCTCCCCAGTCTGCTCAGCCCTTCACCATAGGGGAGCCGCTGATGCCCCAGAGTCACTGGCTCAGGGCAATTACTTCTCTAAGGGGAGAATTGGGCCTAATTCATTTCTGCTGCAGGAGCCACTTGTCTCAGGGGCTCTGGGTGAGGTAGAAAGACTAAGAAGAGAAAGAAAGGGGAGGAAGAGAATCTTCTGCCTGGTATACCAAAAACCACAAACCTTCCCTTGGGGGGCTGCTTCCAGAACCTGCTTTCATCCTTTACTCTGCCCTCTGCTCCCTCCCCCAATTCCTTCACCCTGAGTGGATGTTTAAGAGGAAATTGCAAATGATTCAGAGGAATCGGCCTGGACTCTCAGCTCTGGCTCCTTTTCCCAGCCCTAAAAAGACAGCCAGCATAGGCAACCTGTATGGAACAGTCTCTAAAGTTCTTCAGCCAACTCAATCTACAGGATGGATCCAATCTCTCTGCAGTCTCTCTCCTCACTCTGGGACCTTATCTTTCAGGCAAGACTAGATCTCCTGTCCCAGTCACTCGTGGCAGTCACTTGTTCATCTTCTCAGAGAGTTCGACCATCAGCATTAGGGATAACCATGTTTAACTTCCATAAGGCTTCTAAGGAAAATGTGACTGAAAAGAACAATAAGGGAGGGAGGGGAGAAAAAAACAAGAAATTTACATGATACCTTTGTTGTATATTTGAAAGGAATAGCAGGTTGTGCATAGTAAATTAGCAGTTTCATGTACAATCAACTCTTTTAATCTACTGTGTTATGGAAGTGCTTGTTTTAAACAGGCGGGGGTTAAGAAAAGCAAGAAAAGAGATGGAGCCAGGATGGCAAAGTAAAGGCAGGGACTGACCTGTTCCCCAAACCCCTACAAATACCTTTTTAAAATGACTCTAAACAAATTCTAAAGCAGCAAAACTCACAAAAAAATGGAGTGAAACAAATTTCCAAACCAAGATAAGTTGGAAGGTCAGCACAAAAGGTCTGGTGCACCAGGATGAGAGAAGAGCACAGTCCAGAGCAGGCCTCACCAACACAGACTGGGCCCCAACACACCCAGAGCAGGCCTTGGGTTGACTGAATCACTGACAGCAGGAGTAGTTTCCAGACCTCTCTGCCCACAGATGCCAAAGACAACTCAGCAGGTCAGAAAGAAAGATGTGTCACACATGGGTGAGAGTGGAGCACACACCAGAACTACTCCAGACACAGCAAACCAGGGGCAGGCCTTGGGAATGACTGAATCAATTGTGTCAGTGTGAATGATAAATCATTATAGAAGATCTTCCATAGTATAGTGGAAGCCCAGCTTTTTTTCCTTCCCCCCACCCCCAGCTCCTACAAGATCTTTAGACTTTCAGGCTTGGAATAAAGAATCAGACATTCTTCTCCAACTGATAAACCTTAAGAATGGACCTCTCAGACATTCCTCCCTGGCTAATTGGCCCAAAACAAAAGAGTTGAATATACTCCCACTAGGAGACAGATAGGCCTTGAACAAAGGACAGGAAATTCTGAAACTGCTTCTTGAGGACCTAGCCAGTTCTCAAAGGCAAAATGATTGACAAGATCTTCCCCTCCCAAGGGGAGTGACTGCCCCTTCTGGAGGGCAATGTCAAGACAGCTAGCAGTAGGCCCTCCTTGTTCAGGAAGCTATAAAAGTCCCCACATGGAACAAGTTAGTGGGATCTCACTATGAAGAGGAAGCTTCCTGGGATCAGTTTCCCTCTTGGGCCTTGATCTAGCTGGGCTGTGTAAACCAGGACCCCCCTCAGCTTTGAGAGGATCAAGTGCTGCAGTTTCCCTAGAGGTGATGAGTCTATGCTGTTGGGGGTCTTTGTCTTTGTTGTGTTAACTGTGTTTGTTAGAGTATTTCCCCTGTGTTTCAATAAAAACCATGTTCTCTCAGGACTGTGCTTTATTGCCAGCTCATATCCAAATCTGAACCTAACTTAGCTTAGCTAAACACAGTGCAAGGGGCTGCTTTCACAGTTCTCCACCCACAGATGGTAAGGGAGTGGAAAAACTGGTTAGAAGGCAATGACAAGGGGCTTTTGGCTAGCACTTAGGCAAGATTCTGTTTCTTTGCCCCCATCCAGGTCATAGTTCTGGGTGGCAGTCCCAGGCAAGGAGAAGCACTAGCAGAGCAGAGCTTGCAGCCACAGTGGAGAGGGAACCCTCTTCACAGTTCCAGGGAAGAAAAGAGTGCCTGTGGTCACTCACAGGCAAGGAGAGTAGTAAACACCTCTCCTTAGATCATACCACCTGGGAACAACTGAAAGTTTATGGGTCCCTAGAAGTATCTCTGAAAATAGCTACATAAAACTCCCTGAAGCTTAGGACAGTGTGCCCTCCACCCTGGAAGCAGAGCCCTACATTAACAAAGAGTTAAAAGTCAAATACTAGACTGGGTAAATGAGCAAACAATGAAAAAACACACTGAGTATAGAAAGTACTATGGTGATAAGGAAGATCAAAACAAACACTTGGAAGAAGACAGCAAAGTCGAAGCTGCTACATCCAAAGCCCCCAAGAAAAATATGCCTTTGTTTCAATTGAGTGTGTATGTTATTCCCTCCTTAAGCCAAATCTGGCTTAGAGCAAGATTCACACATTCCCTTTCACCTACACCCACTTCCCTTCCATTACAACAGCTTTTTCTTGCCACTTTTATGATGAATTTATCTCAGGCTGTGGAAAAGATCAAAAAATGAAAATAAAAATAAGAGAGGTAGAGGACAAATTGGGAAGAGAAATGAGAGCGATGCAAGAAAATCATGAAAAATGAATCGACAGCTTACTAAAGGAGACACAAATAATGACTTTGTGAGAAATCAGTAAACCATAAAACAAAAACAAAAGAATTAAAAAAAATAGAAGGCAACATGAAATAATATCTCATTGGAAAAACAACTAACCTGGAAAATAGATCCAGGAGAGAGATTTTTAAAATTGTTGGACTACTTGAAAGCCATGATCAAAAAAAGATTCTGGATATCATCTTTCAAGAAATTATCAAGGAAAACTTCCCTGCTATTCTAGAACCAGAGGGTAAAATAAAAGTTGAAAAAGTCTACTAATCACCTTCTGAAAGAGATCCCAAAATGAAAACTACCAGGAATATTATAGCCAAATTCCAGAGTTCCCAGGTCAAGGAGAAAATACTGGAAGCAGCCATAAAAAAACAATTCAAGTGTTATGGAGTCACAGTCGGGATAACACAAGATTTAGCAGCTTCTACATTAAAGGATTGGAGGGCTTGGAATATGATATTCCAGAAGGCAAAGGAGCTAGGATCACAACCAAGCATTGCTTACCCAGCAAAACTGAGTATAATATTTTGGGGGTGGGGGAGCATAGATATTCAAAGAGACAGAGGACTTTCAAGCATTCTTAATAAAAATAACATAACTGAATAGAAGATTTTCCTTTCAAATAAAAAATTCAAGAGAAACATAAAATAGTAAACAGGAAAGGGAAATCATAAGGGATTTAATAAGGTTAAATTGGTTATATTCCTCCATGGGAAAATGATATTTACAACTCATAAGACCCCTCTCATTACTACTCATTACTCTCATTACTAGGGTAGTTAGAAGGACTATATATAGACAGAAGGCACAGGTGCAAGTTGAGTATGAAGGAATGATATCTAAAAAACAAATTTCAGGGGTGAGAGAGGAATGTACTGGGAGGAAGGGAAAGGGAGAGATAGAATGGGGTAAATTATCTCACATGAAAGAGGCAAGAAAAAGCTGTTACATTGGAGGGGGAGAGGGAGGAGGTGAGGGAGAGTCAGTGAATCTTACTCCCATCAGAACAGGCTCAAAGAGAGAATAACATACACATTCAATTGGGTATAGAAATCCATCTTACTCTACAGGAAAATAGGAGGGGAATGAGATAAAAAAGAAGAGGGGCTAATAAAAGGGAGGGCAGATGGGGGAAGGGGGTAGTCAGAAGCAAATCATCTTTGAGGAGGGACAGTGTGAAAGGAGCAAGAGAGAACAAAATACGTGGAGGAATAGGATGAAGGAAAATATAGTTAGCAAACATAAATGTTAAAAAAATTTGAAGCAAGTTCCTCTGATAAAGCCCTCATTTCTCAAACATATAGAGAATTGAGTCAAATTTATAAAAAGAAGAGTCATTCCCCAATTGATAAATGATCAAAAGATATGATCAGTTTTCAGATGAAGTAATTAAAGCTATTTACGGCCATACGAAAAAAGTACTCTCATGTGCTATTGATTGGAGAAATGCAAATTAAAACATTTTTGAGGTACTACTTCATACCTATTATATTGGCTAATAGGACAGAAAAGATAAATGACAAATGTGAGAGGGAATGTGGGGAAAATGAGAAATTAATGCATTGTTGGTGGAGTTGGGAACTGATTCAACCATTCTATGGAGCAATTTGAAACTATGACCAAAAGATTATAAAACCATGCATACCTTTTGACCTACCAATATCACTACTAAGTCTGTATCCACAAAGAGATAAAAAACAAAAAGGAAAAAGACATATATGTACAAAAATATTGATATTGGCTCTTTTCTGGGGAAAGGAATTGGAAATTGAGGGGACGCACATCAATGGAAGAATGACTGAACAAATTGTGGTATGTGATTGTAGTGGAATAGTATTGTACTATAACAAATGATGAGCAGGATGGTCTCAGAAAAACCTGGAAATACTTACATGGGCTGAAACAAAATGAAATGTACTGTGTACAAAGTAACAACGATATTGTAAGATGGTCAGCTGTGAATAATTTAGCTATGCTCAGCAATACCAAGATTCAAGAAAACTCTGTAGGAGCTGGGTTGAAAAATGCTCTCCATCCCCAGAGAAAGAACTGATAGTGTCTGAATACAGATTGAAGTATACTTTTTTCCTTGTTTAATTTTTCTGGAGTTTTTTTGTCTATATCTGTTTACAAAATATGACTTTTATGGATATGTTTTCCATGACTACGTACATGTAATCTATATTGAATAGCTTAACTTCTCAATGGGGGTGGGGAAGGGAGAAAATGTGGAACTCAAAGTTTTAAAAATGAATGTTGAAAATTGTTTTTACATACAACTGTGGGAAAATAAAATACTAATTAAAGCATTAAAAAAAGAAAATCAAGAATAAAAAGATTTATCAGAAAGGAGTTTAGGAAAGAGGCAGAGAGAAAGTATCTTAAAAAGTCTCCTTTTAAGTTTGTTTAGGTGGCAGATTTGATTGAAGGTGGGACTTGAAATCAGAAAGACTCATCTTCCTGAGGTGAAATCTGGCCTCAGATATTTGCTAGCTGCGTGACCCTGTCAAGTCATTTAACCCTCTTTGCCTCAGTTTCTACGTCTATAAAAATGAACTAAAGGAAATGGCAAGCCACCCCACTATATTTGCCAAAAAAAAACCCAAATGGGGTCATGAAGAGTGGGACACAACTGAAAAGACTGAACAACAAAACATTACATAGTGCTTTCAGGTTTGCTAAGCACTTTACATATATCAACTTATTAGATCCTCACAGCAACATAGGTGCTATTATTATCCCCATTTTACAGATGAGAAAACACAGGTGTAGAAAAGGTAAGTGACTTGCCCAGAGCCACACAGCTTTCACTCTATCAACTAGCTGCCTATTTAGAGCTAAACAAGTATGGCACACGAATGTAATGGAATATTAGTGCATCATAATAAATGGAGAATATGAAGATTTCAGAGAATTATAGGAAGACTTATGTGATCTTCTATAAAGTGAATAAGAACTAAGAAAGCAATATACACAATGATTAACAGTGTAAATATTAAGAATAAAACAAGATCTAAGGAGAATGGAAGAATTCATGACCAAACAAGAGATAGATAACATTACAAAATGCAAAATGGATAATTTTGATTATATTAAATTCAAAAGATTTTGCACAAACAAAGCCAATGCAACCAAGATTAGAAGGGAAGCAGAAAGCTGGGAAACAATTTCTAAAGCAAGTGTCTCTGATAAACCCATCATTTCTCAAATATATAGGGAAATGAGTCAAATTTATAAGAATACAAGTCATTCCCCAATTGGTAAATGGTCACAGGATATGAACAGGCACTTTACAGATGAAAACATCAAAGCTATCTACGGTCAGATGAAGAAATGCTCTAAATCACTATTGATTAGAGAAATGCAAATTAAAACAACTCTGAGGTACCACATCACATCTATCAGATTGGCTAACATGACAGCAGGAAAGTGATAGATGTTGAAGAAAATGTGGGAAAATTGGAACACGAATGCATTGTTAGTGGAGTTGTGAAGTGATCCAACCATTCTGAAGAGCAATTTGGACCTATGCCCAAAGGGTTATAAAACTCGGCATGCCCTTTGGTCCAGCAATACAACTCCTAGGTCTGAATCCCAAAGAGAACCTAAGAAAGGGAAAAGGATCCGCATATACAAAAATATCTACAGCAGTTCTTTTTGTGGTGGCAAAAAATTGGAAATTGTGGTGATGCCTATCAATTGAGCAATGGCTGAACAAGTTATGGTATATGAATATGATGTTATAATATTCCATAAGAAATGATGAGCAGGTGGATTTCAGAAAAACCCAGAAAGAGTCACATGAACTGATGCTGAGTGAAGTGAGCAGAGCCAGCAAAACATCGTACATAGTAACAGCAACATTGTGGATGACCAATTTTAATAAATTTAGTTCTTCTCAGCAATGCAATGATCAAAGGGAATTCCAAAAGACTCATGATATATGCTATACACATACAGAGAAAGAACTACGGAGTCTAAATGCAGATCGAAGCACACTATTTTTTCTTTTTTTTCTTTCTCCTGGTTCTTCTCCTTAGTTCTGATTGTCCTTTCACAAAATGACTAATGTGGAAATGTGTTTAAATGTTTGTACGTGTATAGCCTATATCAGATTGCATGCCATCTTGTGGAGAGGGGTAAGCAGAAAGGATGGAAAATTTAGAACTCAAAATCTTATAAAAGTGAATGTTGAAAGCTAAAAAATAAACAAATAAATAATAAAATAAAATATAACACATGTGCATGTGCAACATGCAACACACACACACACACACACACACGCACAGAATAAAACAAAGAAACTGAATGCAGTATAACTATTATGACCAAACATCTTCCTGGAGTAAAGCACAGAAAATATACCTTTTTCCTTCTTTGTAGAGATGGAGGGATGGCTGCGGAATTTTGCATATACTCTCAGAATGAATTGATATGTTGGTTACTTTTAATGAATTTTTTTCCTTTCCTTTTTTTTTTTTTTGATTCTTCATTACAAGAGATGGATTTCTAGAAAGCAGAAAGGACATTCAGAAATAAAGGTGAAATGAAAATCAAAAAATCAATCGAAATGTTTAAATCAAAAGCAGGATTTTAACTCAGGACTTCCTGATTGCAGAAGCAATATTCCAGCCATTAGGCAACATTGCTTTCCTAGGTAGAAGAAGTAGAGGCAGAATGGTAAAATAAACAAAGCAATGGACTTAGGATAACAAAAGACAGTGTTTGAACACCAATTATGTCATTTTAGAGTAAGGTGACCATCAGTAACTCAAACTTCACACTCCTCATCTACAAAATGGCACCTACTATATGCCAGGCACTGTGCTAAACACTTTACAACTACATCTCATTTGATAGCCACAACGACTCTGCAATTATCTCCATTTTATAGATGAGGGAACTGAAGCAAATAGAGATTAAGTGACTTTCCCAGGGTTTCAAGAGCTAATGTGTGAGACCAGATTTGAACTCAGATCTTCCTGATTCCAGGTCCAGCTCTCTAACCATTGTGCCACCAGCTGACCCAAATGACAACAATAATAGTATCTCCATTAACCTCTTTAAGGTAGAGAAAGGCCTTTGTAAATTCCCAAAGTGCCATTGTACTTAAACTTTTGCTATAATCACACAAGTCTGTGAAGACAT
>JAQQSZ010013647.1:0-11709 GCA_028646595.1 Phalanger gymnotis
ATTTATCTTGCCCTACAAGAAAGGAAGGGATAGGGGGATGGGAGGGGAATGGGGGGACGGAGGGGTGGGCAGACTGGGGAACAGGGCAACCAGAGTGTACACCATCTTGGAGTGGGGGGGTGGAAATTGGGGAGAAAATCTGTAATTCAAACGCATGTGAAAATCAATGCTGAAAACTAAACATATTAAAAATAAATTTAAAAAAAAAGGAAAAAAATACAGTCAAATTAAGGGATGAGAGAGGGAGAAAGGGAGATAGAATGGGGTAAATTAGTTCACATAAAAGTGGCAACAAAAAGCAGTTCATTGGAAGGGAAGAGGGGACAGGTGAGGGGGATTGAGTGAATCTTGCTCTCATTGGATTTGACTTGAGGAAGGAATGACGTACACACTCAATAGGGAATCTTACCCCACTGGAAAGTAGGGTGAAGAGGATTAAAAAAGTGGGGACAATAGAAGGGAGGGCAGATAGGGGGAGGAGGTAATCAAAAACAAACACTTTCGAAAAGGAGCAGGGTCAAGGGAGAAAATTCAATAAAGGGGCATAGGTTAAGAAGGAGCAAAATATAGTTAGTCTTTCACAACATGAATATTGTGGAAGGGTTTTACATAATGATACGCATGTAGTCTATGTTGAATTGCTTGCCTTCTTAGGGAGTGTGGGTGGGAGGAAAGAGGGGAGAGAATTTGGAACTCAAAGTTTTAAAAACATGTTCAAAAAAAAAAGTTTTTGTATGCAACCAGGAAATAAGATACACAGGCAATGGGGCATAGAAATTTTTCTCTCCCTGCAAGAAAGTAAAGGAAAAGGGGGTGGGAGGGGAGTGGGGTGACAGAAGGGAGGGCTGATTGGGGAATGGGGTAACCAGAATATATGCCATCTTGGAGTGGGCGGGAGGGTAGAAATGGGGAGAAAATTTGTAATTCAAACTCTTGTGAAAAGCACTGCTGAACACTAAAAATATTAAATAAATAAATGATCGAAGAAAAAAAAAAGATCAAAAAAGTGTTTTAGTCAGCAAACACTTGATTTAGTTGCCAAGAAAAAAGACATGTCAACCTGTGTTTCAGAATATGATATCACTTGTAAAATCTTCTAGAGATCAGTGATGGAAAGTTGGAAACAGTTATTGCTTCTTAAAACAGAGAAAAAGAGTAGAGGGCAAAACCAGTTTAGAGAAATTGTGACAGGAGAAAAAACTAAACAACTTTTGCCAAGGACATTTAAGTATAAAAATAGGATGACAATAAACCCAAGAAAAATGAAAAAGATGCACAAATTCTTGGGACAGTTTTTTTGCTATCAAGAACTGTGAAACAACTAGAGGATATGAGAGACCCTTATTTGTCACAGTGGATAGAGTGCTGGGCCTGAATCAGGAAGACCTGATTTCAATGTGGCTTCATCTACCAGCTGTGTGACCCTTGGTGATTCATTTAATATCTGTTTGCCTCAGTTTCCTCAACAGTAAAATGAAAATCATAACAACACCCCCCTCCCTGGGCCATCGTGAAAATTAAATGAGATAATATTTATAACACCCTTAGCACAGTGCCTGGCACACAGTAGGCACTATATAAATGCTTATTCCTTTCTTCACTATACTTGGCGTTTTGTCATCACACTTCTGGATATGCCTGTTGAATTACAAATGGTAACAGAGAAAGGAAAACTTTTGAATTAGACCAAGTATAGGTAGAGGAGTTTTGTGCCAGAGGTGACACCATCATGAGGGTATTGAGGAATCAATTTGCGGGTTATCTGAAGGAGGGGAAATTACAAAACAAATGGAAAAAAAAAAGCTTAGACCTTATTAGTCCTCCCAACTCCCAAAAAGTGATTAAAAGAACATCAACACTGCTGATTCATATGTCTGCTTTCCTATCTATGCAGAATTTTTGTGAGAATTACTGTCATGTGCCTTGGGAGCATCCTCAGTGAAGGCATTAGAAGCTTTTGCCAACCCTTCTTAATTCTAGTGCCATTATTTTATTTATTTGCTATTTATCCTGTAAAGCTTGTTTGTATATATTCATTTATTGTCTTCTGTCATTAGATTGTGAGTTCCTGGAGGGCAAGGACTGGCTGCCTCTTTTTGTCTCCAGTGATTATTAGCACAGTGCTTGACACATAATAGGTACTTGATCAATGTTGATTAGTTATTAGTGAGAAACAAATGGACTTTTTCAAGTGATGTGCTTAAGTAGACCATATCTATGTAGTCATACAAGTGATTAAAGATGTTGAAAATACAAAATCCCACTGTTACTGTCACTTACTGTTGATTATATCCAAGCATTTGATTTGGTGGAGCAAAATGCCACCTCGAAGGCTCTCTCCTAACAAAGTGTCTCCCATGCAGACATCAAAGTTATTCATGATTCTGCGAAAGATATAACATAACGTTTTTGACAGTCTTCTGATCATTAATATCTAGGGTGGCATAAAACAAATTGCTGTATGCACCCCGGAAGTGTTTGCCATCCTAATGGAAGAGATCCAGCTCAGAATTCTAAGTGAAAGAGGGACGCTTTGTAGATAATGAAGTCCTTCAGATGTTCTGTTTGTGGATGACACCATGCTTGTTGCATTGAGACCCAGAAAAAAAAATACTGCAGGATATCTCTAGGAAGAGATCTGTCTTCAATCAACATTATCTCTAAAGCTTTTAGTACCAGGTCTGGGACACTGTTCAAGAATTTGATCTCCTCAACTACAGAGGGAAAACAAAGCAAATCATGTATGCCTTTTGCCCACATTGACTTGCAATTAGATTGATCCCTTAGGGGTCTTCTCCATTAATACCACATACCTAAGGTTCCTTCCAGCCCCCACTCTATGATCGTCATCCTGTGGTCTTCAACACTGCAAACATATAATATTATAGTTGAACCTAGAATAAATAGGAAAGTAAGGCAGGCTGTGCTTGGGCAATTAGAAAGTTCTTCTAGTGACCCCGATCTTCTCCTGCAAACAAAAGCTGCTTTTTTTAATACAACCTACTCCCACTGTCATTGCATAACTTGGAATCAGAGAATGCCCAGTCTCCAAGATTTAAAAGTAAACACACTGAAGGTAATGTACAGCTCCATGGCCAGGAGGAGCAGGCTGAAGCGCATGGCACACTAGGGCCCATGGACAATAGGAGTAAACAATATTTTTAAATAAATATGTGAACACAAAAGGCAATGGGATTATCGTAGGCGAGGATGAGGACATCTCTCATATGCTGCTGGTATCCTTGTGACATCAGGAGAAAACATCCTGGGTAACCCTCTGCAGTGAACCTGGGGCATACAGTAGGGTAGGCATGGATGAGTTTCAGTTTTGATTAATTGAGAACATCCACCTTAGTGAGATCATAGATATAGTTGAATGTTTTGAGTATATATGAGTTTTGTTCCAGTAGAATATAAGATTCCTGAAGGCAGTAATTTTTTTTTTGTCTTTATATCCCCACATATCCAATCAATTTCCAATTTTTATAACGCTTTTCACATCTGTCCCCTTCTCTCTTCTTATTCAGCCTCTTCCGCAGTTCAGGACCCCATTTCCTCATCTGGTTTATTGAAAGGCCTCCTAATTGATGTTCTTGGCTCAAGTCTCTTCTCTCTTCAATCCATCCTCCACAAAGCTGCTAGAGTAGACATTCTTCAAGCACAGGTCCGGCCACGTCCTTCTCCTCCTCAGAAAACTCCAATGGCCCCCCTGTCGTTTCTAGGTTAAGATGTAGACTTCTAGATGTAAAACCATTCGCGATCTGCAGTACGCCTGCCTTTCCAGGCATGTTATATTATTACTTTTGCCTGCCAGAGTGCAGCCAAGCTGGCCGCCTTACTGCCTGTTACACATTGCTCTCCTTCCTTCTTCTGATTCTCTTTGCCTCTTTGCACAAACATCTTCCAGTCATTCTTTACTTTTGCCTCTGAAAATCCATCATTTCTATCAAAACCCAGAATCTGTGCCATTTCCTAAATGAAACCTTTCCGAATTCCTCTAGCTATTGGTTTCTGTTCTGCAAATTATTTTGTATTTATTTGCTTGTAGGAGTTGTTTACTCCAATAGAATGGAATCTTCTTGAGGTCAGGTACTATCATTTTTGTCTCTATCCTCAGTGGCCAGAACATAGTAAGCTTAATAAATGTTTGTTGAATTGAATTGTAAGCATGTACCTAATGTGTTACCTTAAGAATTACTTTATTTCAAAATAATGAATAGCAAGAGCTTTGGGAGGTAGGGCTTCTTTAAAATACTTTTTAAAAATTCATAATTTCTGTTAGAGAAATGTTTTCTAATTATAAAATTATCTTTTTATAGTGTTCTGGACCATCAATGGAGCCTACAATCCAGAATTTTGACATTGTCTTTGCCGAAAATCTTAGCCGACATTTTTATGCTATCCAAAGGTAAATTTCATTCATGTAATTTTGAAGTAAGAAATTTCTGAAGATTATAATAAGAGGAGGATCAGAGAGCTCATTTAGGCCTTCCTTCATCCAAACCATGAACCTCTTTTATGTCGTCCCCAGTAAGTGATTATATGGCCTCTGCTTCAAGAATTCTAGTAGCAAGGAACTCACTAACCACTGAGGCAACCCTTTCTATTGTTGGACGGGTCTGATTGTCCTTTAGAAGTAAATTTCTTGTTTGTGGGTTAACATGTAAAATATTTTCCTTGAAAAGATACAAATTCCTTATGTTGTTGTCCACAATAATTGGAGATTCCCCATGTAATTCTCATGGCCTTTTTTTACTTTTATGTTAGTGATTTACTTGCCTTTTTTTTTTAGCATAGGGATTTCAGTTCCTCATAATATGAGTATATAGTGTAGGCACAGAATTCTATTGTGTGATGATGGAGTAGTATATGTGTGTGTACATACATATACACACATACATATGTGTGTATTATATGTCAGTATTTTATATGTTGTATGTATCTATAAATATATACATCACTGTTCTTTATGTGTCCCCCATTCTTTTTTCACCTTCAGTTTCCGCCTCACATAACTACCTCTCCCATTAAGCCACCTCATATTCCTCTGGCTTGCATGGATCTCTCACTCATAATCTGGTGGAAATGAGAATTCATTTATATATTGCTTTAAGATTTGCAAAGTGCTTGCCATACTTACTTGGTCCTCATGAATTTATGTATTATCAATCTCATTTTACAAAAGCCAAAAATCAAGACTGAGGAATTTGGTGGTGTTCTCTTGATCACCCACAGTTGAAGTATAATCCAGGCCCCAAACTTCTGACTTCAGTGCCCTTCTTCATCCATTACCTCTTACTGCCTTTCAGTAATGATGGTATTATTGTTTTTAATGACATATTGCTACTACTTGTGCCACGATTTGGGTATTTAATATTCTCTCTTTTATTGGGCTTAAATATTTTTTCTCATATCACTCTCCCCAACAGGTTTGTATGCTTTTGGGGGCAGGGAGTATGCTAGAGAATCTTTTAGCTGGAGGCTACATAGAAGACTCTAAGTAAAATTTTTTGAATTGACTTTGAATACAGTGTTATTTATTTCTCCAGCGATTAGAACTAAATATTGAATTATCTTGCAAACAAACCTGATCATTCAGCCAAACTAAGGCCACGGTCTGACTTCCTTGAAGGCAAGGTTCATCCTTCTAATTATTTTGTCTATTCAAAGTAGTAACGCTTTTACTAAATAGTGGTGCGATTAATTTTACAGAGTTGATTTTGAGAGCTGTAGTGGGTTCTTTTTCCATGGTTTAGTTCTGAAGATTTAGTTCTGGTGGTATCTCCCAGAAGTGGGGGAAATAATACATCATGGAGCTCACAGATGTAGAAGGTTCCAGTTATGCCTTTGCTACCACATTACTTTTAAATGTGAGACCGTATCAGTGTATTTGGTGTAGTTGAAAAAACATTGGATTAGAAGCGAGAGGACCTGAGTTCTAGTCCAAAATCTGCGATGTATTGGACATTTGTCCTGAGAAAGTCATTTTTCCTCTAAGTCTCAGTTTTCTGATTAGTAAAATAGAAAAATAATATTTGCCTACCTCCTAGGCTGGGGTTTATGAAGATCAAATGAGAACTGGGTCGTGTAGTGGATAGAGCACTGGACCTGGAGTCAGGAAGGCCTAACTTCGAATTTGGTCTCAAGTACTTACTAGCTGTATGACCCTGGGCAAATCACTTAATCACAGTCTGCTTCAGTTTCCTTAGTTCTAAAATATAGGTAATAACAGCTTCTACCTCCCATTTGTAAGGATCAAATGAAATAATATTTACAAAGAGCTTTGCAAACTTTCAAGCATTCTACAAATGCTAGTGATTATTATAATAAACTGTAAAGCATTGAGTAAATGTATCTCACATATTGGGACATAATGTACAGGGTGTGCTAGACATATATGTGTCTTATTAAATAACATCTGGTAAGCATCTTGAAATTTTTCTTAATTTTTCCTTTCAGAGGTGACATTATAATTGCCAAAAGTCCAAGTGATCCTAAGTCAAATATCTGTAAAAGAGTAATTGGTCTGGAAGGAGATAAAGTTTTCACACACAGCCCATCAGATTACCTTAAAAGCCATAGTTATGTAAGTAATGGCATTATCTGTGCTCTGCTTGATGTTACGGTTAATAGAAAGTAAACATACCTCAAAAAGAAAGTGGAACTTTAGTGTTCATGTTGTCTGCTCCTGATCTTATTGGGAAGGTTTCTAGTTTATCTCCATTACAGATAATGCATGCTGATGGTTTTAGACAGATACTGCTTATCATTTTAAGGAAAGCTCCAGCAATTCCTATGTTCTTTAGTGTGTGTGTGTGTGTGTGTGTGTGTGTGTGTGTGTGTGTGTGTTTTAAATAGGAATGGGTGTTGTATTTTGTTAAAAGCCTTTTCTGCATCTTTTGAGATAATTGTATAATTTCTGTTGGTTTTGTTATTGCTGTGTTCAATTATGCTGATAGTTTTTCTAATATTGAACCAGCCCTGCATTTGTGGTATACATCTCACCAAGTCATTGTGTGTGATCTTTGTGATATATTGCTATAACCTTCTTCCTAGTATTTTATTTAAAATTTTTACATCAGTATTCATTACGGAAATTTGTTTCTATCTATCGTCTATCATTTTCTTTCTTTGTTTTGGCTCTTCCTGGTTCAGCTATCAGCACCCTATTTGTGCCATAAAGGGAATTTGACAGGACTCCTTTTTCACCTGTTTTTCCAAATAGTTTATATAGCACTGGAATTAATTGTTCTTTAAATGTTTGGTCAAATTCACTTGTGAGTCCATAATCTGCATTTCTTAACAAGTTTTAAGCTTGACTGTGATATGACTAGTATGTTTTGTATCATTTAAGCTTCAACCAGTGCATTGATTTATCTTATAATCACTCACTTTCTATCTCCTACTTATTTCTAATATTGGAAGCTAAGGGTAATGGCAGATATTACAATGCAAATGAAGGAAGGAGAAAATGTCTTGTATATAATATAGTAAGTGCTCAAGAAATGTTGAATCAATGATGTGATCGCTCATTATCTCCTTCCTCCAGCTGTCCATCATGCCAGCTGTGGTACATCAGAGGGCAGATAGAGGGTAGTGTCATTCACATATACTCATTCTAGCATGTAAGGCAGCTTACTATAGTAATAATATCTTAAACTCCTTTGCAGTTTTAAATTTCTTCAATTAACCAGTCAACATGCAATTATTAAGCCCTTATATACCAGGCATTTTGCCAAGTGCTGATGATACAGTGAAAACACAAAAACAGTCCCTACTCTCGGGTAGCTTATCTACATTTTAAAGAAGACCATGTGTCTATAAGTACATACCAAGTAGAAGGCAGTCTTAGAGGGGAAGGCACTAGCCACTCAAGAGAGGCCTCCTACTGAAGGTTTTTGAGCTGATTCTGATAGGAAGCCAGGGATTCAAAGAACTAGAGGTTGTAAGGGAGAGTATTCCAGGCCTGGTGACAGCCTGTACCATGGCTTGGGTCCAGGAACTAGAACCTATTATTTTGGAGACAGTAGGCCAGTAAGGGAAATAATGGATTAAAGAATTAATGTCTCTCCAAACAAACTTTATTCTTGTGAGCATCTTCCAAGGTCAATATTTGTATGGCTAGATTAGTTTACCTTCATAATTATATTTAATTTTGACCCATATGAATGCCTCTTTGCCACTCCACTGTCACCCTGGGCAAGCCCACTAAACTTCTCAGTACCCCAGAGAACTAAAGCTATCAATTAGAGAAGAGTTGTTGATTTGCATGGAATTTAAAATCTTAGACCTGACAAAGTCAATATAAGAGTTCCTTCTGCATATTCTAAATTCTTTTGATTGAGTGATTGCTGTGCTGTTTATTGAGCACCAGTGATGAACTCCTATAGTCATTAATATAATTTTTTTTCATCTTTTAGTACTATTCTCACTGGGCATATAGTAAATGTTAGATAATGAGGATAATAAGGAACCTAAAATAGCAGAAGACCCCTAAAGAGGGGCATTATCCTCACTAGCAGTCATTTTCCATCTTCAAAAATACTCTTAAATTTCTCTAAATGTGGCATTCAGCATTATGTGGCTCTGCCACCATTCCATGGACCACTTTCTATTCCCAAAGCTCATTTAGTTGGGTTAGGTGCCATCTATGAGCTAGAAAAACAAGATGGGTGACATAAAACTGCTTTTGTTCATGTTTACTTTAGATTTTTTTGTCTCTCTAAGTGTTATTAGAGAAGCATTAACAGGACTGCAGAGCTCAGTTAAAAGCACTCTGCCCACTAATCAGACAAGACTTACTAAGGAAAGTGTGATTTAGATGATTTTAAATGACAGAAGGGAACTGATTTGGCAGATGGGAAGTACTTGATCATAAGGTGTTTTAATGAGCAAAAATTAGTGCTTACATTGAGTTCATTATATACTGCCATAGTATTTAATTTCTTAATGGAAAATTATTGATCTGTAGTATTTAAACAATAATCAATCAATGCTTCAAAGGTTTCTCTCTTAAAAACTACTGCTATCTTTAAAGATAACCGTAACCCATTCATTGGGGTGTCACGCCTTTGAATTTTGGATAAATTGACCTTGTTGCCACTTTGTTACATTGCTTACTGATCCCTTCATGGGTTCTGTCATGTTTTTTTTACTCTAAATGAGATAGCCTATATTTTAATTGTCCAGTTGTTATTTCCAGCCATTTCTCAAATTTCGTTTTTTAAAATGGATAAACATTATAGTTAAAGAAGGAAATGGGGTCTTTGGTGATCAGATATTAATGTTACTTCTGAAAGAAAAGCCTGTGGTCTCCAAATACCTTTTCTTCATGTTTTCCATGCTCTAGTCATGCTATAGAAGTTTATATTGTACATTTTACAGAACCAATTCAGCAAATGAGTTTCATTAATCAAACCAATTTATACAAAAAGTTCATCCAAGTTTGGAAGTCTCTGAAGAGGTGTCCAAACTGCTATCTTTCATGCTCCACCCCCTTGGAGGGGGCTTCTGTTTGGCTATCTTAAGCTAACACTGGTGCTGTTTTTTATTGAAATGGCCTCTTTTCCTTTCTAGTTCAAATTCTTAGTAAATCATTGTTGCTTATAAGATTGAGATATTACTATGTAGCTGTTGATCGACTTGTGTTGGAAATCTGTTCGTTAAATATTGCAAAACCACAATAAGTATCAGTATTAAATATGATTTGATACAGTTACTGATGTTCTTTCTTGTTTGGTCAGTTCAGAAAATGAAATACCAACACACTGTTGTCTGGAACCTCGAATATACAGTTTAGCATATGAAAGAGATAGCATTGTTCACAAGCTGGCAAAAAATAACATAAACAGATCCTTACTTAAGAGCAGAAGAATCACTTTACTCATTCCGGAGGCCTAGGGAAACCTAGGGAGGTTCTGCCACATAGAAGCCATGATTTATATTTTACATTAAGCTTTTGGAAACAAGGTAATCCCCAGAAGGATGTTATTGCTATGCTTTCCATAGAATTCTGTGGAGTAAGAGCAGTTCTTTCAGTTGGTTGAAGTACCGTATTTCCCCATGTATAAGACACACCCTTTTCCAAAAAATTTGGGGTCTAAAAACTGAGTGTGTCTTACACATTGGTTGTAGTTTTTTTTTAACTTACATTTCCCACTTTTTTGTGCTTGTTTTTGTACTCAGTGTTGTAGATTTTTTTTGCTTGCATTTCTCGCTTTTTCGAGCTTGTTGCCTTAGTGCTGTGTTTCGCATTTGTTGCCAGTATATTAGGTTACGTTTTGCACGTTCTGCCCAGAAACGGCTCAGAAAATATTTTCGTACAGTGCTGAATTCAAGTTAAAAGTGATCCAGTTTGCAAAAATGAACGGAAATTGTGCTGCTGAACATAAGTTTGGTCCTCCTCCATGAGAAAACAATCCAAGACTGGCTATAGGAAGAAGAAACCCTACTGAAAACTCCACAGCAGAGGAAGGCCATGAGAGGCAAGTGAGCAAAATGGCCTGGTTTAGAGAGGGAATTGAAGATATGGATCGAAGAATGAAGGGCACTTGGAATTCCTGTGTCCACAAAGATGGTTCAGCATGAGGCAAGAAGAATTGCTGATGAAAAAAAAGTTACTAATTTCAAGGGAGGACACAATTGGTGCTTTAGGTTCATGAAACGGAATGGATTAAGCATGCGTACATGCATAAGACTTGCCCAAAGATGCCTAAAAGCTGTGAGCAGATGAATAAAACTTGAATTCAATACCTTTATGTAATACATTTTTTTTCAAATTTTGGGCCCCAAAATTAAGGTGCGTTTTATACATGGATACATCTTATACATGGGGAAATGCGGTAGTTTTGGCTACTGAGCTGTGAGCCGAATTTGGGATTATTTAATTCCTGGTTTGAGTATTTTGTCTCACTTGCCGTCCTGTACCAGAGAAACTCTCCAGTCTTCAGGTAGAAGTCAATAATTTGCTATGAAGTTTCTTAATTTGAAATATCACCCTTAACAAAAAGAAGTCACCCAGTAGGGATAAATATTTCCCTGATTTGTATAAATTTTATCTGTAGGCAAGTTTAGTTTCAAAACATCATTTTAGTTATTAGATAGGAATGTCCACAAGGTCACATAGGATATGAAACATAAAACACTGCTCTAATTGTGTTGGAAAGAAAGCTAACCTCCATTTGAAAGGCTGTATGGGGATTTTGAGACAAACTGACTGTATGCCCTGTGGCCTAATGATGGGCTTTAAAAATTTCTGCTGGTGCTGGCATAGCTGTTCTGGCCCATCACCTACCACCATGCCTGGAAGCAGGTATAGTAGGTGCTTAATAAAATAAACGATTGATCTAATAAATGGTATCTAAAGTACAAAAGTTGCGAAGATTTTTTTTCTAGCAGTCTCATTATTGACCTGTGTCAGCACAGTAATAGGTCTCTGCCCTAACTAAAGCTCATGTTATTAGGGAGACTTAGAGATCTTTGAATTTGTGAGTTGTAAGAACCTAGGCTGTTCGGGGGGCGGAGCCAAGATGGCGACTGGAAAGCAGTAACTGGCGTGAGCTCCCCACCAAGTCCCTCCAAAAACCTATGAAAAAATGGCTCTGAACCAATTCTAGAACTACAGAACCCACAAAGGGGCAGAGGGAAGCAGGACTCCAGCCCAGGTCTGCCTGGATGGTCTCGGGGTAAGGTCTGTCCCGAACAGAACTC
>JAQQSZ010013649.1:0-11709 GCA_028646595.1 Phalanger gymnotis
ACATTAGTTTTATGAGGAACCAGGCATGGATGGACCAAAGAAGACTAGATCCAGCAACATAATACCAGGTTTAAGTCCTAACTCTTCTACAGATGAGGTAAGTGATCTTGGCCAAGTCACTTCTCTTGTCACATTCTCAGTTTCCTCAACTGCAAAATGAGAGATTTGTGTCATTACAAATTTCGTTTGGGCAGCTAGCTGGCACAGTAGAGGGTGCCAGACCTGACGTCAAGAAGACTCATCTTCTGAAGTTCAAACTTGGTGTCAGACACTCAGTAGCTGTGTGACCCTGGGCAAATCACTTAACCCTGTTTGCTTCAGTTCCTCATCTATAAAATGAGCTGGAGAAGGAAATAGCAAACCACTCCGGTATCTTTGGCAAGAAAACCCCAAATGGGGTCACAAAGAGTTGGACACAACTGAAAACAACTGAACAACAATAAATTTTGCTTTAACAAAGCAGAGAAGTAAGAAAAAATACATTAGCAAAAAACATTCTGAAAACAAAGCAACACAAAATGGAGACTGACAACACATACAACTCTATACTTTTGTAATTTACCGTTCCTTCAAATACAGATAACTTTATTTAGGTAGTGATAAGTCTAGCATCCCCCCTATATACCTTTGAGGTTTTACTCTCTCCTCAACCATTACTCACATTTTAGATCCCCCAAAGGGGTGGCTACCCTACATTTTAGGTACTCTACATGTCTACATGCCTCAAATGTTAACTCATGGGCCCCTACTACTTCCTGAGTCAACTGACACAATTGGCACTAAGCAAAAGCATTTATTGAACTTTTGTAGCATGAATAGCAATAGTAAAACATTTGCCTCATAAATTTGGGGAGTAGTTTTCCACAAAAGCATATTGTACCAGTAGGAAGAGTGGGCTCTAGTGTACTATAGTACACTAATATAAGGGCAAATATGCTGTGGAATATTGTTTGACTGTGAGAATTGGCAAATATGAAGAAATCTCTCCCAAAAATAATGGAGGATAATTTTTTATCAATTCTTTTTTAGGGCTAAGTATGGTCATTATAATTATACAACATTCATTTTTTCTTTCCATATGCATTAATGTGATTGTTTATATTGCTTTCCTGACTCTGTTTAACTCACTTTGCATCGCTTCATATGTCTTCTCCTTTTGCTGTAACTTCTTTATTTTAAATAAGGTAGATTCATACTTTGTCAGAACCATATTCTAGCCACTGAGCTCATCTCATCAAATCGTTCATAAATGTAACATTGCTGCACCAATTAGATTGCTTATGCCTCAGGACAATATTATCCCATCCCCTTTCCCCAAGGGTCCATGTGGTACTATATTCTTTGACTTTTTAGGGAGTTGATTTTAGATTCAAAAAAATAATCACAATCACTCTGACCTGCCAGTTTAGAAAATTCATAACATTTAGGTAGAGGTTGAAATCTTGCCTAAATTTACACTTATAGCTATTATCTTAAATTGAGACAAGTTTAGTTTACTAGAAATGCTTGGATAACAATATAGCAGATTATATTACAGTACCAATTTGGAGGTGAAGCTGGAGAAAAAGTTGAACCTCTTCTTGGGACTTCCCTGAACCTGGTCTTCATTTCTGAAATGCCTTCAAAGCTACTCACTCTCCTTATTAGCCTCCTTTTCTGCCACAGCTGTCTTACCTTTGCCCTTCATAGGTATGCTGAAATGTTACACTGGCTCCTATCTATTCTTTTCAATATTCTCAGAATCTCTCTTCCTGGTTGTGATCATTTTTTTCTCTTTCTGGTTTCTTTGCTTTTATAAAACTCCCTTAGAACAGAACTATCAGACAATGACTTTAACTGATTTAGAGAGGTATATAGTGCAGAAATTCTGATTGACTAATTCCTTCAAGAAAATGCTTTTATCTAACAAGCTAATTACTTTCGTGTAGTCATCTAAGCTAATCAATGTGGTGCTACCTTCACATAAATATAATATCGAATTATATTTCTTTTATTCACCTTGCTTCTTATCCAGAATTAGTTCATAAACATCTGAAACCATGAGCTTTTATTGCAGACCCCTTTACTGGATTTTGTCTTCTGTGAACTAAAGTGTAGACATTCTCTGTGGCATCTAGTTTGTCATCTATTTGTATTTGTGTGTGTATGCATGTGTGTATCTGTTTCTCTCTCTCCCTGTCTCTCTCTCTGTCTCTGTATCTCTGTCTCTATCTCTCTCTGTCTCTGTATGTCTCTCTGTCTGTCTGTCCGTCTGTCTGTCTCTCTCTTCCTCTTTCCCCTCACCAACGATATAGCAGATTATATTATAGTAGCAATTGATAAACAGGCATTTGGAGGTGAAGCTGGAGAAAAAGTTGAATCTTTTCTTGAGACTTCCCCGAGCCTGGGTTTTCAGTTCTGAAAATATAAGTTTTAAAGCCTTATGATTGGTATTGCAAGACACCTTACAAATACATTCTTACCAGCTTTTGTTAGATACATAGTATACTGAATGCGTGGCCTGGAATTTATCAACATTATATGAGAGTTCAGAAGTCCATTCTATAAAATGAGGACATAGTTACGGTAGGAAGGGAGAACACTGAGAACTTGGGACATTGTCCAGGGAGAACAAGCATGAGCAGCACAGCACAAGGAGGCTAATGTATTCCTCAGATGATGTCTGACTGGGGCTCAACCCACAGAATCACAGGATAGCAGAATTCGAGAGTTGAAAAGAACCTAAAACCCCTCTAGCCCAATCCATACACAAAAGCAAACCCTGCTTAAATGTATCCAACAAGCAGTCATCCAGCTTCTGATTGAAGATGTCCAAAAAGGGCATCGAGGTCTCCAGGCAGCCCAACTGACCTTTTGGACAGCTCTAATTGTTGGGAAGCTTTTTTTCCTGACACCAAACCAATAATTCATCTACTTGCAGCTTCTACCCATTGCTCTTGCTTCTACCTAATGGAACAGATTCAATTTTCCTTCCAGATGTTTGCCCTTCATATACTCGAAGACAGATATTATGCTCACCAAGTCACCTCTTCTCCAAGGTAAACACACCCAGTTCCTTCCACCAATTCTGACGTACCAATGACCTCAGGACCTTTACCATTCCAGTTTCCCTCTTCTGGAAATTCTCCAGCTTACTAATGTTCCTCATCCCAAACTGAACACAATACATTAGATGAGGTCTGGCGAGGGCAGAGTACAGAGGGATCATCACCTACTTTTCCCTGCAAGTGATATCTCTCTTTACTTGTCTCAAGATTGCATTAACTTTCTTTGATGCCATGTCACACTATAGACTCATTTTGAGATTGTAAACTAAAAACCCTAGATATTTTTCAGAACACTGCTTTCTAACCATACTTCTCCTATCTTCTCCTTGTAAAGTTATATAAAGGAAGATGTAAAGGAAGAGAAGATCTTTCTAATTTTGCCCTTTCATAATCTAATGATAGATTGTACTTTTAGGAATTTGAAGACTAGGGGATTTAATCTGGGCTAGACTACATTCTTAGAGTAGGAAAAGGCAGTAGGTGTATTTGATTAGAGAGACTGTAATGGAGATCTGGATAGAGATGACTAATATTGGCAGGAATGATGGTGTTTGCATCTGTTTGGAAGAAAATATTGCCTGACAGCAACTAGGAGCTAGATACATTCTTGAATTTGAGGCCAACAGAGACGTTACTGTTTCATGGCTCGAAGCTCCAGAAGTTTGAAGAATGTAAGTAGTTATGGGCCTCTTGGTGTAATTTGTTGGTGTTGTTCAGTCATTTCAGTTGTATCCAACTGTATGTGACCCCATTTGGGGTTTTCCTGGCAATGATACTAGACTGGTTTGCCAGTTCCTTCTCTAGGTCATTTTTCAGATGAGGAAACTGAGGTGAACAGGGTTAAATGACTTGCCCAGGATCACACAGCCAATAAGTGTCTGAGGCCAGATTTGAACTCAGGAAGAGGAGTCTTCCTGGCTCCAGGTCTGGCATTCTATCCACTGCTCCAGCTACCTGCCCCCTTTGTATCTAAACTGAACTGAATTAATCTCCAGCTTACCCATGTTCCTCTTAAATTGTGGCACCTCAAACTGAACACAATAGTTATGATGAGTCCTGATGAGTGCAGAGGGACTCTCATCTCCCTGTTCATCTTCAGGTAATGACCCCATTGAACTGCCTATACATTCCCATTGAGAAGTTCAAAGCCTCTTATTTCCACATTGGTTCTTCTCTCATTATTTCTGGGAGGACAATTCTCTTTGACTCTGAGCAGAAGGCTGCAAGTAAAATCTTAATGGAATGACTGTTCTGGGAAAGCCTAGGCAATCTTCCTCCATTTGATGTTAGGACTTATTACTCATTCTGTTGTGAGTTTTCCAGATTCTTTACAGGGTTCTCTGGTTTGTCTGTTTGTTTTTTCCTGTTCCTGGAGAAGTCAACCATTTATGATTGGCTTGGCTATTTAACATTGTGTGCAGTTGCTGGGTGGTAGGGGGTGGGGTCAAGAGTGTCATGAGGCTCAAATAATATAAAAACTGGTAAGCTCTTTGAAAATCTGTAAATGCTAGTTATCATCATCATCCGCAGCAGCAGCAGCAGCAGCCTATCATCACTAGGTAGACAGTCTGCCTATTACTTCATTCCTTGAGCTTTCTATTGCATTCCTCTTGAGCTCAAGCAGTGTTTATACATAATACAATTAATACAATAATACAATGAATGTGCTGATAAGTGTTTAATGTTGTTTGTCCTTTGTTTTCTAAAAGAACCCTCTGCACTCATCAGGACTCATCACAGAGAGATGTCTTGAATCATGTGTGAATTGGAATTAAGTGAGGCAGAAATACACAAAGTCATGAGTCTCATTCTCTCTTCCAGAGCCATCAAAGTCTATTGACAAAACAAAAGTCAGGATGACTGGCTATGCCTGTGATGCAGTGGATGACTTTGGTGTCTTCCATATATGACCAAGCTTAAAGTACTCCACGGCTCCTGATTCTGCTGCCTTCATGGTCATTAGAACAAATTGTTCTCATCTGCCCATTCCACTGAAGGAAGTCTTCATGTGCTTGGGATAGATATCTCCTAACTCACTAATGGGTTTGAGGCCTATTGGTTACCTTCAACCTAGTTTAGCCCATCTGCCAAGATGGTTTACCAGGGTGTGGCTGCTATGTACACTATAGCTTCTTGGAGCCACAGGTAAGAGTTGAGTGACTGGTGGATACCAAATGTGAGGGAGCATTTATGAAAAGGGCTCAGCAAGCCCTTACACCAGAGGTGCTAGTGCTCCTCGAACACCCCTGGACTCTGAAAAAAATGTATGCCTATGCACTTTTAAGAATATATTTAGGAATACATAAGATTATTCCATATTAGTAACACTTTCTTAAATCTAGACAGCCTACAAAACAATGAATCAAATACTGATCTTTAGTGATAACCAATTTTTGAGGGGTTACTGGTTGCACTGAAAATTTAGCAATTAGTTCTCATAAGCCAGTTAAAGCAGGCTTCAACACACATCTAGATGGAGGAAACAAAAGCAGTTTTTGAAGAGGTCAAGTTACGAGGAAGCAAGGTCACAAAGTAATTGCCTTCATGGTAGGCAATTTTCAGCATTATTACATCATTCTTATTTTTCTAAGCTTCCATCCACATCTGTAACTAAAGGGAATGATCTTAGGAAAATATGTCACAGTATGTGGTAATATGATCATAGGAAGGCCATGACAGAGTATACTGTGGCTGAGGACTCATTTTCTGGGACTTCAAGAACCTGTGTCAGTCTTGTGGATTTCTCCAAAATCATTGTCTTTAGCCCATGCCAGAAGATCTAGGACTTTCCTAGAGAATCCCAAAATGTAGACTGTGTTTCCACAGATGTACATGAAAGAGCCTTCAGCTCCTATGATAGTATCCAAGCTAACAATATTTATCAGCTATAAAATAACCTACATTCAGTAAAGAATAGAATGCAAAAAGCACAAATACATTCGAAAAAGACCATGTGTAATTAAGACAATGTTCCTTCCTTCTTTGCAATCTCACCTTCCCCCCAGAGACTTAAAATCCTTCAAATTCATAATGCTATCCTGTGACTGAGATGCTATAAAAAGAGAAATTCCTGCGCTTGAGGCTGATGGAAGGATGAACGCATTCTTCAGTGAGCTGTTCCCTCCCCTAGGGATACATATAGTCTTCTAGATTTATTATTAAATTATAAAGAGTTAAAAATGCTGATGGAAAGAAATTTTGCACTTGAGGTTGCAAGAGAGTCAATCTCTAACTTTCCATTAAACATCTCCTATCTCCCACATCCCCTCTAGGGACCTATAAAGACCTCTAGACTTTAAGTTCTACCCTAATGTTTATAGGAAAATCTCATTCCCAACAGAATTGCTGAATCCAATAAACTCACAATAGTAGGATGGCATCATGTAGCCTTGCTCTGCTTACTTTGTGACTCTGCTCTTTACTGCTCTTTTATCTCCACAGCCACAGCTCTTCTACCTATAAGGCCGGTTTCAGGAGTTCTTAAGACTCTACCACTGCTCCCACCACCCCTTATCCTTTTGTGCCATCTGATTCCTTCTCTCCTAGAGTCCCGAAGTTGCTTGATATGAAATCCTGAGGCCTTTTTAAATATGGGGCTCTGAGTTGTTTTCACTGGTGCTCTATAACTGCCATCTCTGAGGCCCATAGGAGTTCTCTAGGAGATTTTGCATATTCATAACCTTCACTTTGACTTTACCCTCTGGTTCAATTTGGCTCTCTCACCTGGTCCCCTTTCAGACCTGTTTGTCTGTGCTTTTTCATTCATTTCCAAAATATCTACTCCTACTCAGAATCAATCCAGGGATCTTCATCTTGAACCCTAGGATTTCTGCTTTTTACTTTCACTATTTTCTAAATTTTACCAATCTCTGACTATAGGATTCCCTTCGAAGGAAAGAATGGGGTATAACCCTGAAGCTATAGTATTTTTAATTTAACCACATAGAAATGTAATAACAGCAATTTAGTTCACATCTAGATAGTTCTATACAATTTTTTACAAAGTGTTTTCCTTGCAATAGGTAAGTAATAAAAGGTATGCAGTGAAAGTATTACTGTCTTCATCTTGCATATGAGCAAACTGAGACTCAGAGAGGTCCTCAGAGTCATGTGGCTAAGTCTCTGAGGTAGCACTCAAATACAGGTCTTCTGCGATCTAGTCCAGTGAGCACTTCAGATCATTTCAGAGAGCTGTCATATTGGTATAGTCATCTCAACAGAATACTTTGAAGAGACAAATCAGTGATTATATGTTAAATTATACATTACATTGGGATGGTTTGATCTCCCTTCAGGGAGAAGGAAAGTGCTGTCTTGGGGCTAATTACTATTGTTCTATACCTCCAAACATAGTTTCTCAAGTGTTCTATTTTGAGGACTGGACTCTAGAGCTGCTTGTAGAGACACGTGTGTCACTGTTCTGCTATATGAAAAAAAAGGAAAGTTTCCAACCCAAATTTAAAAATGGATCATTGAGTCTATCTTTTCAGTAGGCAGTTACGAGGCCCAGTGGATAGACTTGGGCTTATTAAGACTTGCACTCAAATTGAGCCTCTTATCTGCTGCATGACATTGAGTAAATCACTTAATCTGTTTGCCTCAGTTTCTTCAATTATAAAATGTGGGTTGTAATAGCATCGGGTAAATGGCATATGAGATGATATTTGTAAGGTGCTTAGCACAGTGGCTAGCACATAGTAGGCACATAATAAATGCTGTCTCTTACTTTTTATTCTTGCTTCTACCACCCTTGAAATAGAACTCTATGCTTAGGCTATTGAAATAACTTCTTAATGATCTTTACCTATTCCATTCCCCTTTCCAATCCATCCTTCAAATAATATCATAATATCATTGTCCAACTGGTCTTCTTTTTGCATACTTCCTATCATAATATGTTTTGATTAAGTACCCTTAATAGTTCCCTATTGCTTATTGAGTAAAGTTGAACATCCTTTACTTGGCATTCAAAGGCCTCCACAATGAGCCATCATCTTGCTTTTTCAGCACTATTTCAAAATTACCATGCTTCTTGTATTCAATGTTTCAGATTGATGGAACTTCTCATCTTTCTCTAAACCTCTCCTATAACTTTTTACTACCATGCCTTTACTTGCATTATGCCTGTGTCTGGAGTGTCCCCTTCCCTTCTCTTTACATGTTGCATTCCTTCTGTCTCTAAAACTCAATTCATGCTACTCTTCTATGAAGCTTTCCAAGACCCCACCCCCAGCGGGCAAGGATCTTTCCACCTCAGACCTGATGCAACTTATTTTTGCACTTTTCAATGTATATACGTACATGCAACTATAGAAAGATAGATATAGATATAGCCATCTCTCTCTACATATATATTTGTGTGTTTTTGTTGTTATCTTAAATAGCATATACCCCTATTAAACAGAAAATTCCATAATAATGGAGACAGTGTGATGCACAGAACTATATATGGTACTTAAGAAACAGTTATTAAATTATTACCCTGCCTGAGGTTAGGAGAGTATAAATTGATATAAATCTCTGTCCATCTAAAAAAAAGCAAAGCTAGATGCATTAGTTCTTGTACCAATGGAGACTAGAACCAGGATTCATTGGTCTTTTCAGAGTCTTGTCTTTATTCATTCTCTCTCTCTCTGTCTCTCTGTCTCTCTGTCTCTCTGTCTCTCTCTCTCTCTGTATGTGTGTGTGTGTGTGTGTGTGTGTGTGTGTACAGAGGTTTACAAATCTTACAGACTGGCTAGAGGTTCTTAATTATGTGTAGTTCACTATACACTCATAGAAAGCTTCCAACCCTAAATGATAATTTTCATGATTTTCTGAAGTTTCTTTTTAACTAGAAAGAAATTTCCCACTAATTAAGGGCCTTTTGTATTTTCTTTTGCCCTACCTTTAAAAAAGACAACTTAATTTTTCAAATATGTTATTATATAAAGCTAATGAGGGATTTTGTCAGTATAGCCATCTGCCTGCATGGTCACTGAAAGCAAAACAAATATCAGCAGAAGACATTTTTATTAGAAGTGAAGGAAAGTTCCTAACTCTATCATCAAATACAGAGAAAGAAATCAAAGTGGGAGCATATAGAATCCCTTCCCTACAAGGAAGTTTTTAGAGAACAGATATACTGTGTTCAGAGGATGAACATTCCATTTCCACCATAGTACAATTTGTCCTCTGTTCCTAGATAACACTCCCTCCCCATCTCTATGCCTTAGAAACCAAAGTTAACCTTTAATGCTCAGCTCAGAAGTTACCTCCTCTGGGGAGCTGTTCCTGACCCCTGCAGTTGTTAGTTTCTTCTCTCCTTAAATTAGTGCATATTAACTTATCTGTGCACATGTGGTGTTTGTGTAGCAGAATATCAGTTCTTAAAGGGCAAAGACTGTGTTATTTTCCCCTCTTATCTCTCAGAACCTAGCACGTCAACCTGTTTTGGAAACCTCCAAAGTAGAAACTTGCTCCACTAATATGGATCCACAACTTACCTATAACTCATCATCTCAGAGAGTTGTCTGGGGGCACTGAGATGTTAAGTGGGCACGTGGTCACACAGCTAGTATGTGCCAAAGGCAGGATTTGAACTCAGATTTTTCTGACTCCAAAGACATTCCTCTGTCCACCACACCATGTTGCTCCTTGCCTTTCATTTAGGAGACATTTAGTAAATGTGTGTTGAATTGAATGGAATTTAAAAAGAAGAACAGTGTTTTCTAGGAGGATAAGAAGTGTGGCTTTGATCATGTTTGATTTTTTTTTTCTGGTTCCCACTGCATTTATTTTACATATGTTGCCTATTTCAAAGTGTAAATTCCTAAAGGACAGAGCTATTATGAAAAATTGCTCACTTCACCAAAGTGTGAACAAGAATGAGAAGATGAGAATTCTCAGATATATTCTGAGACATATACTTATGAGTCAAATCTGAAGCCAGTTTTCTTATTGTTCAGATCATAACCAACTTCAGGTTCCTCAGTTCTTTTCTCTGTCCACAACTGAACAACACAGGGTGATATGTCTTTTACAAGAGGAATTCTACCGTTCTGGTACATACATATGGGCCAGTTTCCCCTAAAGCCTCGGTCCACTGGCATTGGTTCTGAGGGAAACATATGAAATACACAAAAGCAGATAAATAAGGAAGGAACTGCCATTTAGCTATAGCTAATAAGAAGACATTTTCTCCAATCCTCACAGCCTCTCAAACCTCCCCCAAAACAGGAATTAGATGCCAAAAATAAAGTGACTTCAGTCGTTTCCATGATCTAGAACACCAAGAATCTAAAACAAGGTTTAAAAAAACCACAGGAACTGATGCTCACTAACCCAGAGCTCACTTAGAAACTCTCCTTTACTTGTCATGTTACTGTCAGTGAGACCACACTAGCAGAACCGAGGACACAACACAGATGTACATCCTAACTCACCCTTATACCCTCCCCCCTCTTTCTAGTATCATAGAGACCATAATTCTAGGCTATAGGAGTTTTTTTCCTGGCCTTGATAGCCAGCTTGGCCACAGCTCTTCAGGAGCAAAAGCTTGCCAGGGGCTGAAATCCAGAAACGAATGTCGCAAACAACTGCTAGCTGTCCTGAACTGCTGGCATCAGGCCAAAGAACTGAAGAAGAGAGAGAGGGTGAAGGGCCACCAGAAAAGGACACTATGTGTGGGGAGTTATTCAACATCCCACCAGGCCTGAGGAAAGAACACAGCATCCATCTGGGAGGCAGTTATGTTCTCCCAAAAGCCATTGGGACAGAGACTTAAGCTGATGAATTGTGAATTGCCCAGTATACAAGGACTCTGAGTCCTTTTGAGACCCAGCACCCAAGGAAACCACAATCACAAGGGAGAGTGAGGCATCAGTGAAGAGGTGGACAGGAGGCATTATGGACAGAATCTAGACATACCCTGTCTACAGATGACTGCATCTTTTGTGAGACTACATTATAATATGGGAGGGCATGTGAAAGGGGAGAGAAACAGAGGAATATAGAGGATTGATGTGCCAGGGTCAAGTCAATGGTCTAGCAATGATGGGAAGGTGATCTCTGTGGTCTCAGAAAGAGACGAGTTTACAGGGAAATAAATGAGGATGAGGGGAGAAAGATTGAAAAGATGAGAAATAGAAGGAGGCTTTGCATTGGAAGTGGAATCAGGTTTTATGGATGAATGAAAGGAGATGAAGGCTTTACACTAGATGAGACCTTGGGGTCTTAGTGCCTGAAATATCTACTGAAAAGGTGGAGTTGGAACTCCTGGAGGCAATTGACACCTGGAGGAGTAGGCAATCATGGACCCAGGGAGGAGAATTCCAGGCAAATGTAGAGAGAAAAAAGGGTATAGATCAGTGGAGGAAGGTGGAAGGGGGTGATGCCATGGAGCAGTGTCCTCTCTGACACTTACAATATTAATGGTATTGTTCTGAAAGTGAGGCACCATGGAAAAGGGTAATCCATACAAGGCAGGGGCAGAAAGTGCCTAGAGGGAAGAGAGTAGAACAGATACCTTGGAACCTTTGATTGTATGAAGAATAGAAAGAAAAGAGAGAGAGAACATGATAGGGACTATGAATTAGAGAATAAGGGTCTAGAGTAAACAAAAAGAGAAGATGGATAATGAAAACAACAAATAATAAAAAACACCTTTTCCAGAAGGGGCATG
>JAQQSZ010013650.1:0-11708 GCA_028646595.1 Phalanger gymnotis
GAGACAGGGCAAAAGGGAGACATAGAATGAGGTAAATTATCTCACATAAAAGTGGCAAGAAAAAGCAGCTCTGAGTTGCTCTCATCAGATTTGACCTGAGGAGGGAATACGATACACACTCAATTGGGTATCTTACCCCACAGGAAAGAAGGAGGAAGAAGATAAAAAAGGCGGGATGATAGAAGGGAAGGCAGATGGGGGAGGAGATAATCAAAAACAAATACTTTTGAAAAGGGACATGGTCAAGGGAGAAAATTCAATAAAGGGGGTTCAGATAGGAAGAAGCTTTGAGTCATCATTATTTTCTTTGAGTATTTTTTCTGTTCATAGAAATGTTCCATCTTAAACTGATTCCCACATTTTTCTGTCATAAGTCAGATGCCAGAATTTATTAGTGTCTCAGGACAGGTGAGTCAAGGACTGCTTCCTTAAGATCCAGTATATAGCAAATTGTGAAGTATATCTTTGATGCCTTTCCTTTCTTGATGTCTCCCTCTGTTATTTTGCTACTTGGGAAGGCAAATACAATGTTCATTCTCTTTATTTAGAAGTGCAGTTTGGTCTCACTTGTGACACTGTTTGCTACTGTCTATGAATCTTTTAAGGGATGTCTTCTGATTCAGATTTCTTTTTCTCTGTTAATGTTTATTTTTTTTTGAGGGGGGAAGGCAGGGCAATTGGGGTTAAATGACTTGCCCAAGGTCACACAACTAGTAAGTGTATCAAGTGTCTGAGGCCAAATTTGAACTAAGGTCCTTCTGACTTCAGAGCTGGTGTTCTACTCACTGTGCCACCTAGCTGCCCCTAATATGTTTATTTTTAGTCACACTGCCTAGGTAATAAAAATTATTTTAAGCACTTAGCTCAAGACCTAGGCCAGTGTTTTCTTATGTTGAGTGTGCTTAATAAATACTACCTTAGTGAGTGTCAGAATGGGAAAAAAGAGTAAAATAATTTAACTCTGTGGATCTTCCGTGGTATATTTTTAATGAAGGTGGGAATGGGATAGCAACGTTCCAGACTTCTGGTCTGGAAATTCATTCCACCCCAGCACATTCGTCATTGATCTGTGCTTTATATTCTTAGAATATTAACTGGGGTTCTGCATTATTTTTCAAATGACCAAAATTTTTAATACATCATTCTATGGATGCTCTAACAACTTAGAGGTTTTTGTTTAATAGAAGAAATAATAATAAGGAACCATGGAGAAGTTATGATAAGAAATTGGCCATTTTGTTTATCAAATTTAATTTACCAAATGCCAAGACTAATTTAAAAAGGCAGAAAATTATTCTTGCTTCAATGAAGAGATTATCACGTGGACAATTCTCTCTACCTGCGATTTCTATTCTGATTATAAATAAAAGTTAGGAGAGAGAGAAAAAAAAATTAATTGGCTCACTGAGAGGTTAAGTGATTTGCCCACAGTCAAACAACAAATATAAGATGGAGGCTGGATTTGAACCAATGTGTTCTTGACTTCAAAATTAATTCACCATCCATGATTACATAATAATTTTCTCTGGAGCCTTGTCTTGTTCTTAATTGTGATCCTCATTAAATTGCTCTGATTTTCCATGTCTTGGGATTTGTATGTTAAGAAGTCAATTATCAGCTCTCTGAATTTAATCAACTGGAGCACTGTGTTCAGGTGAAGGTTTTGCATTTGGCCTTTATAAAGCTTCCTTTTCTCCTATGGTCACATTTATAAATCCATTTTTTTCAATGATGCAAATTAAACATCTTTTTGCTAGCCACAGATTGCACCCATATAGTTCATAGTTTTGATCACAGGTGGATACTGAATAAGAAAATACAGCAGAGCCAGCACAGAAGTATCTTCTTTTAAAGGAGCAAAAACTCTAAGTTGATGTCCTTCTAGTGGTTGCTTAGTAACATCATTTTCTATGCAGTTGATTGGATCATTGATTCACATTTTTCTTTAAAAGTGGAGACAAGAGAGTTATTCTATTAGCATCTTTTATTCCCCTTGTTATATTCTGGAACACTGCTGATTAAAATAACTTGAATAATCCTGGAACACATAGGTGTTTTCCTTGATCGGTGTTAGGGAATGGCTCATGTAAGACACCATCATTTCTGACACAATGGAATATCTCATGCCAGAATAGCTCTAGGTTCATTCCTATTGACTTTCTCCAGGTAGCCAAGCTTGCATTAAATTATAGATCTACAAGTAGAAAATAGCAAGAAGGAGGAAAGTAAACCTGTCACCAAAGCTACAAAATAAAATCTCCAGTTTCAAATAAATCCATGTGGTGTTGGACAAATTGACACAGCCATGTATTTATACTCTTTAAAATAGATATAGACATTATGTTTGTTGAATTATGATTCTATTAATCAATGTAGACTAATCATTCTAGGTTTTGGATCTGTGTACATTTTTAGTATGAAAACTATGAAGTAATTACAATGTATAATTGAGTGATTCCAGTACAATTCAATAAATATTACCTAAATGCCTGCAAACTAAAAGGCACTAAGTGCTAGACATCAAGGCTCCAAGCACAAAAAAAGAAATAGTCCTTGCCTACAAGAGCCTTGTATTCAACCTGAGGGAGAAGAGAATATAAAGGGAATGGAAGTGAAGGTCTTATATGTCATGAAGTAATTACTTGAATTTATTTTAGTACAGTTATTTATATAGGACCAGAAAATACATTTTTAAAATTCATTAAGTCTGCACAATATTCTTTCCACAGTCATCATTCAATTTATTTCACCATATATTTCTTGAACACCTATCATGTACAATTAGTGTGGAAAGGTAGCTCTGGCCTCAGAGCCATGAATACCTAGGTTTAAGCTCCTCTTCTGATGCTCAGTACCTGTATTACTTTAAGAAAGACACTTAAACTCCCAGCATTCAATAAAAGTACCTAATAATATTCGTGACAGAGATAGTGATGATTTACATAATTAGAAGGAAATTTGTTATCTGGGAATTCCTAATAAAAATAAATCATAGGCCCAATTCGTATTTCAAAGTTAGTGGGTATAAGATATTCTGTTAGTTATCGTGGGACATACAAAGAAGGATATGTTGTTGTCTCTCCCCTCATAGAGATTATAGGAGAGTTAATTGTAAATGCATTAAAATGATGAGTAAGGTAAAATATGAAAGTAATTATACAGAATACCATGATAACTCATCAAAGGAAGCATTATGGGGCTTTGAGAAGGTCTCTTTTGTCCTTTGATATTAGTCCAAATGTATCCCCAGACCATGATCATCCAAACCAGAAATCTTTTGATATAGCTAAACATGTAGAACAAGGAGATGAAGCATAAGCATAATATAGATAGATACATAGATAGATATAGACATCTGTAGATATATCTGCACATGTGTATATATATATATATCTACAGATATGTATATAGATATATGGATCTACAGATATCTATATCCATGTAGATATATGGACATATATCTGTATCTGTATGTACATATAGAGATAGATACATTGTCCTTCATTCTTGAAAAGAACTAAAATGACATCACTAAGTTAGAGTCAAGTTATAGTTTTTCCAATTACAGATGATCCAATATGAGCTCAGAATGCCTTACAACACGTCAAGAACATATAGTCCATGAGAACATTTGGAGTGGATTCTCTAAATTTATGCATCTTGCATTTCTTTTGAACTACTTCAATTTTGCTTTGCTCATAGAGCATAGCACCTTCTCTTATGAGAGCATTCCATGCTGGGAGGTCCTGTGCCAGTGTCTCCCATGTCACATAATCAATTCCAAGGTTCTTAAGAAAGAGACCTTGAGAGTGCCCTTGTATTGCTTCTTCCAACAACCATGTGAGCACTTTTGCTGTGTGAGTTCTCCATAAAATAGTCTTTTTGGCAAGCATACATTTGTCATTCAAACAATGTGGCCAGCTGATCAGAGTTGCACTCTCTGCAACAGTTTGAGCGCTTGGCAATTTAGTTTAAGAAAAGACTCTTGTTTCTGGTATCTTATATTGCCAGGTAATCTTCAGAATTTTCCTAAGACAATTCAAATGGAAGAAATTCAATTTCTTGGCATGGTGCTAATGTACTGTCCAGGTTTCACAAACAAACAGCAATGAGGTCAACATGATGCCTCTGTAGACCTCCATTTGTTAAGCAGCCTAATATCTCTTCTTTCCTTTGGACCCTCCCAAACACTGAGCTAACTCTGTCAGTGCATGGATCAACTTCATTATCAGTGTGTACATCCCTGGAAAGTATACTGCCAAGGTAAGTGAACTTATCCACAGCATTCAAAACTTCTCAATTTATTGTAACTGATGATTCCACATATGTATGGTGTGGTGCTGGCTGATGGAGCACCTGTATTATCATGGTGTTGTTAGTCCAAATTTAGCAGAAGCAGCAGAGAATCAATCTATACTTCATAGCATCTCAGATTCAGAGGCTGCACTGAGTGCATAATCATCTGCAAACAGAAAATCATGTACCAATACTCTCTCCATCTATTCTTGGCTTGTAGCCTTTCCAAGTTGAAGAATTTACCATCAGTGTGGTAGCTGATCTTGATGCCATGTTTGTCCTCACTGAAGGCATTTGACAACATGGCTGAAAACATCATGCTAAAAAGCATGGGAGCACAGCCCTATTTCACTCTATTGGAGACAGTAAACAGTGGCTTAGACTGGGAAAGCATGAGAGCATCAGCCATTATCCAGAACTCGGGCAAGGATGCTATCATAATATGGATGTCCAGTGCTAATGAACTTCTCCAGGCAACCAAATTTTCACATAAACTTGAATAAGCTCTCACAATTGCTGAGTATCGAAGACCTCAGTTGTGCTCTTGGTGTTTCTTCTGGAGTTGTTGAACAGCAACCACCGTATCAACTGTACCTCAGTCCTTTCTCAAGCTACATTGTCTGATGACCATCTTCCAATTGAAAGATGATCCTATTAAGGCGGACTCTGGCAAGAATATTGCCAGCAGTGACTAAGAAAGAGCCCCCTCCCCCACCCCGGCCCAATGATTTTCACAGAACAATCTAGTTCCTTTACCTTTATAGAGATGGACAATGCAATGTAAACATACATACTTGAACTCCTGGGGGTTAACCTCATCTTGCCATATAACCCTGAAAAATTCAGTCAGCTTTTGCATGAGTAATGGACCCCTCACCTTGTCAATATCAATTGTAGTAAAATCAGCACTAGGTGCTTTGCCACAGGAGAGAAGCCTCTGTTATTCAGAACCTTTTCTTTAGTTGGAAATTTGTGTAGAGAGGAATTGACTTCAACCTCAGGTAAATTGTCAAAAATTTCAGCATCGATTGGTGATTGTCTGTTGAGAACACTATGAAAGTATTCAGCCGCTCTTTCCAGGATCAAGGCCTTATCACTAGCCAATGTGACTCTATCAGCACAGAGCAGTTTAAATATAGCATAGGTATTTGACCCATAAAAAGCCTTCAACGCATCACAAAAGCCTTTTTTGGTTGTTACTATCACCATAAAACTGAATTTCATCTACCATCTTACTGAACCAAGACTTGTGCATGTCTTTAAGCTTCATTTGTACTTTCCCTTTGTGTTGGTAAACAAAATGGGCTCTTAGCACTCAATTCAACCAAGTGCCCTTGAAGAGTTTGGCCTTTGATTCCATGATTAGATTGAGAGTCCTTGGTGACCTCCTTGCCTCAGGGGAGAGCCTAGTTTACACATGAGTTTGAGTGACATGTTTGGGACATTAGAGGCTTTTAGACCACGTGGGTTTAAGTGGCCTCTTTGTGACAATTTTAAGTCGCATGTGTGACTCACCCTTGACCTTGAAAAAGATATAAAGCCAGGGGTTGGCTTTCTCTTTTTTGGAGCTTTTGCCCATAGCCATGGTGGTACATGTGACTCTGGGCCAGCCCTTGTTCTGAGCTCTTGGGCTGAACCTAGATGTTGGTAACTATGAATTGTATTTGGTCTGTCTGTTGATGTTTGTAATTTGTTTGTATTTGTTCTGAAGTTCAGGGTGCTGGCTTTTTCCCCTGAACTAAGTAAATGGTATTTGTATGCTGAATTAAAGTAAGTTTATTAACCCCTTAACATTGCTTTCCTTAGTAAAGCAGATCAAAAGAACCTGGGCTTTGGCAGCATTCTTGTTGTTGGGCTTGTGTTGGTCTTTCACCCCCACAACAGCTGCTAGCCAAATTGTTGAAACACCCTTTGACGAAATTAAATGCTGCCTTCTTAGAGAAGGTTGAATTATCCTGCTGGTAAAGCCTGTGTAGTTCTCATTTTTCATTTAGCATCTTCTGAGTTTTGCCATCATTTTCATACAACCAGTCTTGATATTTGCAAGGGTTCTCACCCAAATGAACGAATGCAGTGCTGTACACCAAATCTCTGAAAGCTGTCCACTCCTTTTCTGCTCCACTATTGCCAACCTTGTGTTGGGTAAACTTTCCCTCCTATTTAGCAACAAACTGCTCCAACTCAGAGAAGCTCTCTGATCTGTTATAATTAAGCCTTCTGGTAGTCATTTTTCCTTGGGGCCATCAATTTGGTTGAAAGTAAATATTTAACTTGGAGGGCATAAAGCACTCTGTGCCACACATTGCTTTCATCACTCACATCCTTTCTATCTCTTCTTCTTACAATCACAGTCTATTAAATGTCAATGTTTGATGCAAGGGTACATCTGTAAAGTGTTTTTGTGCTTAGGTAACCAGAAAATAGTGTTGGTGATAAAAAGATCATGAGGTACACAAGTCTTCAATTGTAAGTGACCATTGCTGTTGCTATTTCTAACTCCATTTCTCCCAATGTCTCCCTTCCATATCTGATAGTCTGAGTCTATTCTAGCATTAAAGTCACCCAGAATTATAAGCTTATCCTCTTTTGACACGTTGATGGTCAGGGTCTCCAGGTCTTCATAAAATTTTTATTTGACGTCATTAGTGTTTGTCATGGTGGGAGCATAGATACAGATGATGGTAGTGTGGCATATTCTTGCAAGTGGCAATTACATTGTCATGAGCCTGTCATTCACTCCTTTTGTTAGGCATAAAAGCTTGTTGACTAGATTAGTTTTGATTGCAAAACCTACTCCATCTTCATAGTGCTGCCTTATACTGTGGCCACTTTGGTAAAACATGTATCCTGCTCCAACTTCAGTAAGCTGGTCTTTTGCCACCCTTGTTTCTCTCAGAGCTACTATTTGGATATGATACCTGCTGAGTTCTCATGCAAGAGTTGTTCATCTTTCAGGTCTATTGGATTTATTTTGTCTATAGGTGTGCACACATTCCATATACAGACATATATGAGTAGAATCATTGCAGAAGTTTTTGTACTTTTTTTTTAATTGTGTGTGTGTGTGTGTGTGTGTGTGTATGTGTTGACCACAGGGTCTGATACCTGCCTGCCTCAGGAATCAGACCAGTGTCGGGTAAGCAGACAAGTTTTACGGAACCATTTCTAGCCCCTTCCTCACACAAGGATGTGAGCAGTGTGGTCCTTAAAATGGTACTCAGACAACCAGGCTGCTGCTGAATTCCACTGCTGTTTCGACTTAGAAAATAACCCTATGGCCTGGGCCGCCTGCATGCAGAGTTGTTACTACAGCTCCCAATGTATCTACACCTGCTATTTCATAACTTGCCTGTTGCCACAAGATTGTGATATAGGTAAAAATGGTAAAATGGCATGAGTGATGTCTTTTGATTTATATGTAAATTGGATCTAAGTGAGTCAGGGCTGCATGAAATAGTAGGTCTCACTCTCTCTTCCAGAGTTGCCACAGTCTAGTGCAGACTAGGACAGAGTGCAGTTGATTGGTGATGCCTCAAGATGCAGTGGTTGCTGCTCTGTGTAACCACGCTCTAAGCTCCCCATAGTACCTCTTCAGCTGCCTTCATGGCTGTTGGAACTGTTCTCATTCACCCATTTCACCAGGGAGGGAAGAAGGGAGGGAGGAAGAAAGAGAGAGGGAGAGAGAGAGAGAGAGAGAGAGAGAGAGAGAGAGAGAGAGAGAGAGAGAGAGAGAGAGGCAGAGACAGAGAGACAGACATGCTACTAATGAAACTTCTTGTTAAAGATAGTTTATTTTTGAATGCCATTAATCAAAAAGAAGAAAAATATAATGTCCAGCAAACCGAGTTTAGTGTTGAAATCCAGGAAGTATGGTGATTTGTGAAAATTTTTGGAGTTTAATTATAGGCAAAATGCTACAAAGCAAGATGAAATTCTTCCCTTTCAAGCAACATTACAAAGGAGTCTAATAAACAGGTTGTTTTGTATTAGTTAGCAAATGAGTATCTTTCCCTCCTGCTTTCCCCCACAGCCCATGAGATCCAAAGCCTGTCTTCAATAAGATCCAATTTTCAGTCAAAATTCTTTTTTTTCCTTTGTGGATAAATATAGTCATCATGAACTCTGTAATCACAAAGGCAGTGTGAACTGGTATTTTTCTCAGCTATGTTCTGTATCATACACTCAACACAGACAATTGCCATTAAGGAATTCCAGGGCTGCCACACATGGCAATTTTTCACAGTTACCATTCTGTTAAATTTCTTGGCTAAATTTATGCTTATTTGATTTTTCTTCCTTTGAATGGGTCATTTGGAATTAAATGCTGCATGAATTTCTAAATTTGAGAGTATACTTTTAGAGGTTCTAAATCAAAGAAATAGGACAGTCTATTCAGAGGATCAGTAGAACTTCCTTCTGTTGCTATAGAAGGGGATTGATATGGTGTGTCTACACACCACCACAGACTGTTGAGTATCAACTCTGATTCCAGCTCTGAGTTCATTATCTAAGATCTGCACATCTTTTGAGGGGGACCTTCTAGAACTAATTCAGTGCATCGCTGATAGTTTTCTCAAAGTTCTCCTTACTACTTAGAGTATTCTCATTTGTATATTAGTAATGTTAAAATGTGGATATAGACATGCATGCATGGATGGATGCATGAATGCCTATATACATGTCTTTGGCATTCAAAACAAGTCTCAAAGTCTTAGCCCAGTATTTAAGAACTTCCAGAACCCGGAATAAAGCTATCTTTCTAAACATCACTGACAACTTGCCTCTGAGTTTCATTAGATCCAAGAAACCTCCTCTGACCGCACCATTCCACAGTTTTCTTTTCGTCCTTTGAACAATGGTATATAGCAGTATGATTGATTTCAATTCTGGGCTACTTTCTAAAAATACCATTAAAAAGAAGTTGAATGAAGTACTAGAAAAGAAAATGAATATCATAATGAATATCATGTCTACATTAAGAACAGTTCACACCAGAATTACCCAATTTCTTTTTTTTTGACAGGGACACTAGAGTGGCAGAATTAGAGAATGCTATTGAAAGCAATATTTTACTTAAATTTTAATAAAGTATTTGATATGATCTCTCATGCTATTCTTGAAACAAAATTGACAGACTTGAGCAAGATGATTGCAGCTACATAATTTCATAATTTATTGAAAAACAAGACACAAAGGATAGCCACTAATGGCAATTTAGGAGGATATCACCAGTGGAGTGTCTCAGGAATTTACACTTTGCCCTCTGTTATTCTGTTTTATTTTTTATCTGTAACTTGTAAAAGAAAAGCACTTGTTGATTTTTTATCAAATGTGTAGATGATAAGAAGCTTGGCTAGTTAGCCAAAATACCTGAAAAACTGAGGCAAGATCTTTAAAAAAATCTTGACAAGCAAACATATTTTGCTCAATCTAATTTGAGTTCAGAAGCCTTCACAAGTACAAGGTATGAGAAAGGTGGCTAGAATGAAGTTCATCTGAAAATCTGAACAAGGTCTGGAAGCTTTATTTCTTTATTTGTTTTGGACTGAAAGCTCAATATGAATCGCCTGTATATATATATATATATATATATATGCATACATATAAATATACACACATATATAGTGTATATAGTGGTGATGACTAGCATTTTATATGATGCTTTAAAGTTTGCAAAGCACTTCATATATGATGAGATAAAGTGAATCTTGTTACAAAATGGAGTTCGGCATGGTAATCAAGAGTATCAATAAGATTCAATCTTGTGAACTGACTTTATCTTGTGATGTAACATGTGTTCTCCTCTATCTTGCTATTTGTCTGTCATCCATGGGAAACTCAATGATATAAATGATCTACTGTTTTATAAAGGCAGATGGATGTAATTAATCAACACCTTTCCACTTTATGAATAGAAGACCCTAAAACCTACTCCAACTTGACACAAACTCACTTTCCCCCTCCAACCTTGGAAAGCCTTAAACTTTCCTTAAAATAGACATTAGATTACCTAATTTTGTATTCTGGTTTGCATCTTGGTTAATTGTTTTTTCTTATAATCAAGCAGTCCTATTTGATTGTTTTTAACATATAAAAATTGGCTTCACCCTGTATTCAGTATCTTCGGGACTGACTGGGGGGTCCATCGATCCATTTATTCTTACTGCCTTTATAAGAAATTACTTTTGCTTAAATTCTTTCCTCAGTTATTGTTAAATAACTGCCACACATAATCCCAATTGATCTTTGCATCAATGCTGTATGGTATTTGCTATTCTTATTGTTATTTTACAGATGAAGAAACTAAGCCTATGTGGAGTTAAATGTCTTGCCACATATCTACATAGCCAATAAGTGTCTGAGGCAGGATTTGAGCTTAGGCTTTCTTGCTTCAAAATCTAACATTCCACCTACTCTACAACCCAGCAAATAAAATAGTCAACAAAAAATTGTCATTTTAGAGTATGTTAAGTATCATAAGTCTATCTTTCAGAGGGAGATCTGGAGCAAAGTCTGGATAACTATTTCTGAGGTATTTTGTCATATATACATACATATATGTGAATATATACATACATATATGTGCATCTATACATATATATATCTACCCATCTATCCTAGTTTATATATGCATAATACATATAGATTACATATACAGATAGACAGATATATAGATAGATGGACAGATGGATAGATAGATAGGTCAATGGATGGTGCCCTTATCATCTTAATTGTCTACTTTTGGATATGCTCCAATTTATTAAAGTCTTTCTTACAATGTTAAGCCCAGACCAAAATACAGTACCTGAATTGTGGGTAAGACAATGAAGAATACACAAGAATATTACCTCCTTAGTTATTTTTTCCCATTATCTCTCTTATTGTTGTCTATGAGCATATGAGCTTTCTTGTCAGTACTCATCTAGAAACAAGCTCAATTAGTGTTTTTTTTTAATTGGCAAGCATTTAATTTTAAGAGTCTACTGAAATAGTATTTGATGTATTATTAATCATTTATACTACCTTTCTGGGAACATGTGTACATGACTTAGGGTTCCATACTAGCATTTCACTTACTCTTGGTTTACTCAATTAAATTAAGTCAAGCTCATTGAGTACTTTGTTGTTGTTGAGTTATTTCCATAGCATCTGACTCTTCATGACACCATTTTGGGGTTTTCTTGGTAAAGATACTCATATGGTTTGCATTTCCTTCTCCAGCTCATTTTACAAATGAAATTTCATAGGTAATAAATGAATATTGTAAAAACAAAAATTAAAAAGGCAAACATGATTAAGTAACTTGTCCAGGATCATACAGCTAGTAATTATCTGAAGCTTGATTTGAATTCATTAAGATAAGTCTTGGTTATTCCAAGAGCATTACTCCATCCACTGTGCCACTTAGCTGT
>JAQQSZ010013651.1:0-11708 GCA_028646595.1 Phalanger gymnotis
GATCTCTTAATGTAGAAGCTGCTAGATCTTGGGTTATTCTGATTGTGTTTCCACAATACTCAAATCGTTTCTTTCTGGCTGCTTGCAGTATTTTCTCCTTGACCTGGAAACTCTGGAACTTGGCGACAATATTCCTAGGAGATTTCTTTTTGGGATCTATTTGAGGAGGTGATCTGTGGATACTTTCAGTTTCTATTTTGCCCTGTGGCTCTAGAATATTAGGCCAGTTCTCCTTGATAATTTCTTGAAAGATGATATCTAGGCTCTTTTTTTGATCATGGCTTTCAGGTAGTCCAATAATTTTTAAATTCTCTCTCCTGGATCTATTTTCCAGGTCAGTGGTTTTTCCAACGAGATATTTCACATTCTCTTCCAAAACCATTCTTAACTTAGAACTTTTAATACCATTTTTGTGTCCAGCCTTCTGTTAGTACACATTTCAAAAGTCTTGGTGCTGTTGTAAAGTTCCTAGCTTTAGGAGACATTTTTAGCTATAAATCTTAAAACTACATCAAGTTTTTGGGACACTATGGGTATGTGTATGACATTGTTTCCACAATCCGGCTAGCAGCTTTTGTGGGGGTGTAAGATCCACCAACAGCCAGCACCCAGAAAGCCGCCAGCAGGCTGCAAAAGCACAGATTCTTTTGATCTGCTTAACTAAGGAAAGCAAGGTTAAGGGGTTGACAAGCTTACTTTAATTCAGCACACAAATACAATTCACTTAGTTCAGAGGAAAAAGCCAGCACCCTGAATGTCAGAGCAAATTACAAACAAAGTACAAACATCAACAGACAGACCTTGTCTGATTCAAATCCCAATACATAGTTACCAGAGTTTAACAAGGTCGCAGCATCCAGATTACAAGCTAGAGGGCTCCTTAGCTACAGCTGCCCAGAGTCTCTGCATCAGCACCATCACAAGTGAGAGCCCTTGCACAAATGGCTCTGTCCTCTTTTCTTATAGGGCTTCAGACATCATCAAACGTTATCTGAATGACCAGAACTTAGGCTGCTATGACTGGCTCTTGAGTTAGCCACTCCCCTTAGGACCCTGGGAGGTTCACATCCACATAAGTTAGGTTAACATCTAATAAGGGTTAGAGCCTGGGGCTTAGCACTTAGTAAGACTCAGTGAAATATACTAAATTACTAAGTGCTAAGAGCCCATTTTGCTTACCAACACAGACATACATAGATGCATAGATATATGTGTAATGTATTTGTATATATACATATATATTTGAGTTGTATTTATATGTGTATATGTTTAGTGTATATGTGTCTATGTGTGTGTACATATATATATATTATATGTGTGTACGTACATATGCATGTTTCTATATCTATATATCATTTCTTATTTAGGGCCTGAAAAAATAAGCCAAGATTCTGTAATAATAGCTAATAAATATAGCTACCATTTGCATAACACTTTCAGATTTTTAAAATACTTTGCAAATATTAACTTATTTGATAAAATGTCAAAACCATTGCCTATTACATAAAAATTCAGAAAAATTTAAAGAAATCAGTCTATGGAGATACGCACACACATAAAAACAAAGATCAGGAGGAGAGCATGTTTGGGAAAGCATATGTCTGTATACGGATGCATATATGTAGATGTGTATGTATATCTCTATAGCTATAGAAAAACACTTCCATACTTGATTGTGGCCTTTGGGGGAGGTGGAGGGATGGAAAGAACAAAGTAACAAAGGGCACAGCAGAGGACAAAAGAAAACTCACAAGGAAGCAAAGAAAAGATGTGCAAGTCTCAAAACAATGTGTATTATTTATCATACAAGCTTTCTTGAAATGAAAATTGTCACATATTTTGAATCCTCTCTTATGTTCTGCTGTGCACATGACATGCTTTTCTTTTTCTTTCTTACTTTGTATTTAAGTTTCTATACTTAAGTTTATGATGTGTTTTTGTTTCTTTTCTCTACTCTGTATTTGTGTTCTGGCCCTTGAGTCTAAAATGAAATTAAAAAGAAATCAATCTATAGCATGCATTCATCCTCAAAGCACCTCACACAGAGCTCATCATGAGAGACTCATACCTACCTCCCTTTCTTCATTTTTTTCACTAATTCCTTATGACATTTATCCGTTTCCTTGATGTCCTTCACAATGGCCTTGTTCTTCTTCACAATGTCTTGCTTCCTCTTGTATCTGTCAAACTGGAACAGCTCTTTGGTCAGCGTGGTGAGCTGATTGCTTATATCTTCCACCATCAGACGCTCTTCTGCTTTGATTTTGGCTACTTCTAGAAAGAAAGTTCTCTTGTCTTGGAATTTTTCCATCAGTTTTGATGTAGTCTCTTGAAACTTTTGCAAACTTTCTTTAATTTTCTTGCTTTGGTCTTTATTTCTTTTTTGAATAAAGTAATTTTTCTCTTGAATATATTCTTGAAGATTTTCATTAGCCATTTCATCAGCAAAATGGATCATGGCTACAAATTGTTTTTTATTTTGAAAGTTTTCCATCTTTTTCCTGTTTTTATACTGTCTATCGATGCTATAAAATGGGGCAAAGTCAATAGTGCCACGGGGTGTAGTAGCCTCTTTCTTCTTATCTCTTTCCAATCGATGGCTGATTTTAAATTCGGACTGGCCATCAATGAAATGACACAATCGGTAAACTGGACGGTGGTGGATTTCTTGTCTTATCTCTTTAGGTTTTGAAGAATACTTATATATGGATGGTAGAGACATAGGAACTTTGATCACTGGCATTCTAAAATTAAGGCCCATTTCTTGATCTACAGTCTCTTCTTCTTCTGAGACCTTAGCAACTACAGAATATAAAAAATAAATACAAGGTTATGTTAGTAAAGACATACACACATACATTATATATAGTGCACACTAATCAATCAAAAGTGATGTTTTTCTTATTTTAATTAATTTCTCACAATAGCCTTGAGTCACATTGATGATTACACCCTCATTAATTCCAAAATAAATTGATGATTTAGTCATCAATAATTAAGTCAAATGATTTTTTTTTCTTTCTGTTTCCTATGAAAGAATCATGCACCTGACCAGAACAAGAACACCAAGTGGTGATGGTGATTCTTCCACTTGTAAATGTCTGCTTTGAAGTTTTATCCTCAGAGATGCATTTGCTGGTGTGATGTGTTACATTTTGTGGTAAACAGGGGAAATACACACACATATTCAACAACTAAACATTTATCAACCATTTATTATGGGTCAGGACTCACGCTAAGTGCTGGATAAATGTGTGTATACCTACACATGCATGCACATACATTATATATACTTATATATGGTTTGTAGTTTGCTAGATACCTTACATGTATATATATATATATATATAGACAGATCAAGATCTAGGTATATAAATATCTCTATTTATGTAAATATAGCCAGATATATAGACCTTTACATTTATACACATCTAAATTTAGACGTAGATATCTATAGATATAAATATAGCCATGTGCATATATTTTGGATACAAAACCCTTGAAATTTGGTACATTGCTTTATCATCACCATTTCCTTTCCCACAATTACTAATTATTCTTAGAATTTTTTCTTTGACCCATTCATTGTTTGGGATTTCACCGTTAATACTCCATTTGTGTGTATGTCTTTTGTTTATTGTATCTAAAGCAATGTCTTTTTTATCTAATTCTTCTTTTGCATTTTATTGGATGTGCAATCCAATTATAATCCCAATTATGGGAGTTAGGTTTATAATTTCCTCTATTATCTCATACTTTTTCAAGTTATTATTTTTATATTCTCCCGTAAACAGTGCCACGTCTATTCAGTTACCTTCACTCAATTTTTTATGTTGGCTCTATTCCTATTGAATCTTTCCCCTTCACTCTTTTATCCCTTCCAGTTTGTTACTGCTTTCTCTTTAGAACTTTGCTATTAGCTTCTTTTTTCTTTCTTGCTTTTATCTGATTATTTAATTTTTTCCTCTTTTACTTTCTTTTTGGTCAAATAGATTTCCCCCCTTCTCCTCTTTAGCGAATCCTATTCATTAGATTTTTCTAAATTTCATTTTTGTGCCCTTTTCCAGAGAGAATTTTTTGACCTAATTCTCTGTCCATCCTAGACTACACACACACACACACACACACTCTGATTCACGGCCCTTTGACTTATCTAGTTCATTTCTATTCACTGCATTACTAATATAATCAAATTTTCTAAGGTATCTATTTTGTATCTCCCACCTCCACTAAACAATTTCTATCTCTGTTTTTAAGGGTTTATCGCAGGGGGCAGAGCCAATATGGCAGAAAAAAGGCAGGAACTTGCCTGAACTCTTGCTCAAACCCCTCCAAATACCTTTAAATAATGGCTTAAAACAAATTCTAGGACAGTAGAACCCACAAAAGTATAGAGTGAAGCAATTTTCCAGCACAAGACAATTTAGAATGTCAGCAGGAAAGGTCTGTTGCACCGAAGTGAGAGGAGAATACAGTCCAGCACAGGCTGCTTTAGCAGAAAGAGGGCCCCAGCAGACCAGAAGCAGGCCTTGGGGGCAATCAGTGGCAGCAGTGTTGTTTTCTGGACCTTTCAGCCCACAAAATAGTAACAGTAATTTGGACAACTGGTCAGAAGGAGATTACAGGGGTCCCTTTGCTGTTACTGGTTGGGGGGGGAGGGTGTGTGTGTGTGCAAGACTCTGATGTATTGCCCATACTTGGATTTGGGGCACAGTTCTAGGTCTCAGTCTCAGGGCATAAAGAGCACCAGCATGCCAGAGCCTGTGGCTATAGGAGAGAGGAAACCTGGGTCATGGTTCCATGGTGGAAAAAGATACTTGAGGTCCTTCACAGACCAGGGCACAGTCCAGTAGAGTAGTAAACACATCTTTCCCTAGATCATACTACCTTGGACGAATCAATAACTTATAGGTGTCCAGAATTACCTCTGAAAACAGCCACGTAAATAATCCTGAGGCTTGGAATGGTTGCCCCTTCCACTCTGGAAGCAGAACCCCACTTTAGCATAGAATTAAAAGTCAAAAAAGGCTGGAAAATTAACAAACAGAAAAATATCTTGACTACAGAAAGTTACTAGGATTACAGGGAAGATCAAAACACACTCATAAGAAAACAACAAAGTCAAAACTCCTATATCCAAAGCCTCAAAGAAAAATATGAAGTAACCCCAAGCCACTGAAAAGCTCAAACAGGAAATCAAGTGAGGGAGATAGAGGAAAATATTGGGAAAAAAAATGAGAGTGATGCAAGAAAATCATGAAGAAAGAGATGACAGCTTGGTAAAGGAGGCATTGAAAAATTGAAGAGGATGACACCTTAAAAACGGAATAGGCAAATGGTTAAAAAAAAAAGTAAATTAAATTTTGAAAAAAGAACAGAAATCCAATGAAGAGAAGAATGCCTTGAAAAGGAAAATTGGTCAAATGGATAAAAGATATACAAAAATTCCCTGAAGAAAAGACCTCCTTAAAAAGTAGAATTGGCCAAATTGAAAAGAAGATTTAAAAAAAAAAACCTCATTGAAGAAAACAGCTTTAAAATGAGAAATGGGAATGTGGAAGCTAATGACAGTGCGAGACACTGAGAAACAGTAACACAAAATCAAAAGAATAAAAAAACCAGAAGAAAATGTTAAATATCTCATCAGAAAAAAACTGACTTGAAAAATTGACCCATCAGAGAGAATCTGAGAACTATTAAGACTATCTGAAAGCCATTATAAAAAAAAAAGAGCCTAGATATCATCTTTCAAGAAATTATCAATGAAAAATGCCCTGATATTCTAGAACCAGAGGGTAAAAGCATCAAATCATCTCCTGAAAGAGAGATAAAATAAAAACTCTCAGGAATATTATAGCCAAGTTCCAGAGCTCCCAGGTCAAGGAGAAAATATTGCAAGCAGCCAGAAAGAAACTATTCAAGTATTATGAGCCACAATCAGGATCACATAAGATAATGCTTTTGCATTAAAGGATTGGGGGTTGGGGGGCTGAAAATATGATATTCCAGAAGGTAAAGGAGCTAGGATTACAACTAAGAATCGTCTACCTAGTCAAACTGAGCATAATCCTTCCTGAGGAAAATAAATATTTAATGAAATTGAGGACTTTTAAACATTCTTGATGAAAAGATCAGAACTGAACAGAAAATTTAACATTCAAACATAAGACACAAGAGAAGTATAAAAAGGTAAACAGGAAAGAGAAATTATAAGGGATTGAATAAGCTTAAACTATTTACATCCTACATGAGATGATACTTTAAATACCTAAGAATTTTATTAGTGCAGTTAGGAGGAGTGAACATAGATAGAACAGATGTGAGTTAAATATGATGTGGACATATCCAAATTTATAAGAATTATAAGTCATTTCCCAATTGATAAATGGTCGAATGATGTGAAAAAAGCATTTTTTAGGCAAAGAAATCAAAGCTGTGTATAGTCATATGAAAAATGCTCTAAATCACTATTGATTAGAAAAAAATGCAAATTAAAACATTTCTGAGGTGCCACCTCACACCTATAGGACTGGCTAATATGGCAGAAAAGAAAAAATGATAAATGCTGGAGGTGATTTGGGAAAATTGGGACATTAATGCACTGCTGGTAGAGTTTGGAACTGATCCAACCACTCTGGAGTACGATTTGGAGCTAGGCCCAAAGGGCTATGAAACTTTGTACATTCTTTGACCAAGAAATATCACTACCAGGTTTGTATCTCAAAGAAATCAAAGAAAAAGGGAAACGACCTATCTGAACAAAAATATTTATAGCAGCTCTCTTTGTTGTGGCAAAGAATTGGAAACTGAGAGGATGCCATCCATTGGGGAATGGCTGAACAAGCTGTGGTATATGGTTGTAATAGAATACTATTGTGCTATAAGAAATGACAAGCAGGATATTTTTCAGAAAATTCTGGAAAGATTTACATGGACTGATGAGGAGTGAAACGAGCAGAATCAGGAGAACACTGCACATAGTAACAATGAGATTTTACGATGTTTGACTGTGAAAGATTTAGCTGTTCTCATCAAACACGGTGATCAGAAATAATTCCAAAGAAATCATGACAAATACCGCGCAGCATCAGAGAGAACTGATGAAGTTGAATACACCTCGAAGAAAACTGTTTTTCACTTTTTAAAAAATCATGGTCTGTGTTTTCTTTCACAACATGACTAATACGGAAATATGTTTTGCATGATTGCCCATGTATAATCTATATCAAATTGTTTATCATATCAGGGAAAGGGTAGGGGAAGGAAGGAGAGAATTTGAAATGCAAAACTTTAAAAAGTGTTAAAATTGTTTTCATATGCAACTGTGAAAAATAAAATGTTCTTCAAAAATAAAATTAAGGGATGAGAAAAAGGGATTCACTGGAAGAAGAGGAAAGGAAGGGGTAGAATGGGGTAAATTGTCTCTTACAAAAGAAGTGTGGGAAAAAAGCTTTCACAACACAGAGAGGAAGATGATAGAGTTTAGGGGAGAGAACCTGAATCTTACTCTCATAAAAATTAGCTCAAAATTAGAATAACATACACTCAGTTGGGGATATAAAATTATCTTACCATACTGAGCAGTAAAAGGGAGGGGGATAAGAGAAGAGCGGTCATTGATAGAAAGGAGGGTGGTTTGAGGGAGGTGGTGGTCAGATATGATGGGGGACATGACAAAAGGAGAGAGGAGGGAGAGAGAGAGAGAGAGAAAGAGAGAGAGAGAGAGAGAGAGAGAGAGAGAGAGAGAGAGAGAGAGAGAGAACATGCAGGATGGAGGGAAATAAATAGTAACCATAAGTGTGAATGTGAATGGAATAAACACCAGAAAATGGAAGCAGATAGCACAGTGGATTAAAAACAGAATTGTACAATACGTTGTTTGCAAGAAACACAGTCGAAGCAGAGAGACGCAGATTAAAGGTAAAGGACTGGAGGAGAATACATTGTGAAGTAAATCTGAAGTGAAAATAAAGAAGCAGTAGCAAGCAAGGTAGAGCAATGGAATTCTGGATCTGGAGTCACGAGCACTCCTCTTCCTCAGCTCGAGTCTGGCTTCAGACGCCTTACCAGCTTTGTGACGCTGGGCAAATCACTTAATCCGGTGTGACTCAGTTTCGTCATCTGTAAAAAGAGCTGGAGAAGGAAATGGCAAACACTCCAGTACCTTTGCCAAGAAAATGCCAAAATTGTGTCACCGAAAGTCAGACATAACCAAACAACTCAACAATAACAAAATTCTAAGAAGCTAGGAGGTACAGTGGATAGAATGCTGGTCCTGGAGTCAGGAAGAATCATTTTCCTGAGCTGTGTAAACCTGGGCAAGTCACTTAACCTGTTTGCCTCAATTTACACATATGTAAAATGAGCTGGAGAAGGAAATAGTAAACCATCCCAATATCTTTGCCAAAAGAAAAAAAAAACAAAATAAAACAAAGGGCACCACAAATAGTCGGACATGACTGAAAAAATGGCTGATCACACTCACAGCAATCATGATCTCAAACAAAGCAAAATTAATAATCTAATTAAAAGAGATAAGCAGGAAAACTACATTTTGTTCCAAAGGTACCACAATGAAGTAAATATTTTGACAAAATACAACACCCATTCCTATTAAAAACACTAGAGAGAACAGGAATAAATAGAACTTTCTCTAAAATGATATGTAGTACATATCTAAAACCATCAGCAAGCATTACCTGTAATGGAGATCAGCTAGAAGCCTTCCCTATAAGATCAAGAGTGAAGCAATAGGAGTAGAAAAAGAAATTGAAGGAATTATAATAGACAATGAAGAAACAAAACTATCACTTTTGCAGATGATATAATAACATGCTTAGAGAATCAACTAAAAAAACAAGCTGAAATAATTAACAACTTTAGAAAAGTTGTGAGAAACAAAATAAACCCATGGTAATCATCAGCATTTCTATATATTACTAAAAAGACCCAGAAACAAGAAATAAAAAGAGAAATTCCATTTAAAATAACTGTAGGCTTTATAAAATACTCAGGAGTCTACCTGCCAACTATGTGAACACAATTGTAACAGACTTTTCAGAAGAATAAAGTCAGAACTAAACACTGGAAAAATATCAATTGCTCATGGGTAGGCTGAGCTAATATAATAAAAAATGACAGTTCTACCTAAATTAATTTCCTTATTCAGTGCCATATCAATCAAACTACCAAAAATATTTTATAGAGGTGGAAAAATAATATCAAAGAGAACAAAAGATCAAGAAAATCAAGGGGATTAATGGAAAAAAGTGAAGCAAGGTGGCCGAGTCATACCAGATCTTAAAATATATTATAAAATGGTAGTCATCAAAACAATATGATACTGGCTAAGAAATAGTGGTAGATCAGTAGGTACACAATAGACCTTCATATATGACCATACTAATCTAGTGTTTGATGAACACAAAGACCCAAGCTTTTGAGACAAGAACTTACTATTTGAAAAAAAACTCCTGGGAAAATTGAAGAATAATATGCAGAAACTAGGCACAAACTAGGCATCTTAAATCATATACCAATATAAGGTCAAAATTGGTACGTAATTTAGAGTTAAAAGGGGATCCCATAAATAAATTAGGAGACCAGTTAGATCTATGGAAAAGGAAATAATTTATGACCAAATAAGAGAGAGTTTATTAGGAGATGTAAAATGGATAATTTTAATTGTAAAAAATTTAAAAGTTTTTGAACAAACAAAACCACTTCAACTAAGACAGCAGAAAGCTATGAAAAATTTCCACAGCTAGTGTCTCTGATAAAGGCCTCATTTATCAAATATATAGAGGATTGAATCAAATTTATATGAATGCAAGTCATACTACAATTGACAAATGATCATATATTAAGTGCTCAAGACATGCTTATTCCCCTGCCCCATCCTCATTGGAATTATTTCTCTTCATGCTTTCAGAATTTTACATAACAGGCATTTAATAAATGCTTGTTTGCTTCCTTTCCTTCCTTCAGCTGTTGCTCAGAAAATAGTAATGAAATCAACACTATCATTGGGAGAGAGAAAGAGAGAGAGACAGAGAGAGAGAGAGAGAGAGAGACAGAGAGAGAGAGAGAGAGAGAGAGAGAGAGAGAGAGAGAGAGCACCCAAAGGGGCTCCAATCAATTATTCCTTGATTCTAATTACCATTCCTCTTTAGTTCTCAATCTAAAACCCTTTTTTCTCACTCTCATTCCTCTCTGTGTGTAGTCTTCCCCTACTAAAATGTAAGCTCCTCTGATATTTGTACTTGTACTTTCTCCTTCATGATGTTACTTTCTGTTAATGTCTGTGTAGATGTTGTACCTACCCCATAAAATACAATATCCTTGAAGGAAAAGACTGTTATTGTCTTTTGATCTCAAGCACGGAGAATTCTTCCTTACGACAAAGGACTCAAAATTATGGAACTGAGTGGATTCAAGTGAAATTGGGCTTTGAAATGACCATTTATTCACTATTCTAGCCAGAAACTCCTGAATACCTCTATTTTAGCAAAGCATTTGACAAAAACTCGTGTTATTCTTCTGAACATGATCGAAAGATTTGAGCCATATCAGAGGTGTCATGTGTTTGGCTATCTGAACGGGTGCACCCATTGAGAAGCTCTCAAATCTGAGATATCTTTTTGGACAGCCTCAAAGATCTGTCCTTGGCCCATTGCTATTTAACACCTATCAAGCTTGGACAAAGGCACAAGCTTATTCAATCCTCAAATGACACCAAGGTAGAAGGAATAGCCAACATTTAAAATGAGAAATTTGAGATCCAAAAAGATTGAAAAACTAGAACGTTTGCCAGAATCCAATCAAATAAAGAAGAAAAACAATCGAGGAGAAAATGAGCCTGTACAGAATTTGTTATGAGATTCAATTAAGCCAGCTCATCCTGAGAGGACATTTAGATGAGAGTGCAAAGCAGGCCACAAACATCTGGGAAATGGACATTTGCTGACCCCTTCACAATGATCTATTATTATCTGATAAAATTCAATCCAATATGGACTGATTTACTCCAATTTAAAAGGTGCTCTGCTAGGACCCAGGGATAGAAAGTGTCCATTTGAAAATGATCCCAGACCTGCAGAACCATACATTGGGGAAGGTGACATGTTAGCAACTGTGTGCACATGAGTTTATTCGAGGAGGGGAGAGTGTTGCTCTGGTTGATGAGGACAGATTATCAGAGGAAACAACATCGGAGCCAAGCATCTAAAGAGCCAGTGTAGTAGGAAGGCCTAATTTATAATCTCAAATATAATCATGTATATGTTTGAATGGTTCGAAATCGCAAGGTATGAGAGGTTTTCTAAGGAGAAAACAACAAGAAATTTATTTAGGCCCCACCACAGCAGATCCGTGAACCAGCCTCCCCATTCCGATATTGTCACAAAAAGACTCCAGGCCCAGAAAGCCCACCTCACAAGAGCAACCAGGAGGCCACAGAAAAACAAGATAGCATTTAGCCAAATCATTTTTACTGCCCTCACGTTCCTGCTTGCACTCAGGTAAGCCCCGCTTCCACAGCTTCCTGCCTCCGCAGCTTCCTGCTTCCACTGAAGTTGTCTCCTGGCTCACCCCTCCTCGCAGCCGAGCTTCTGGCGTTCTCAAGCCCCGCCTCAACGACCAGAGACCATTGGTTCCCGAGCTGGCCCCTCCTAAGTCACCAGTCCACACCCACACAGGTTTCACACCTG
>JAQQSZ010013652.1:0-11708 GCA_028646595.1 Phalanger gymnotis
GGGCTCTTAGCTACAGCTGCCCAGAATCTCTGCAAGCCACCAAAAGTGAGAGCCCTGCACAAATAGCTCTGTCTTTTCTCCTTAAAGCATTTCAGACATCATCAAATGTCACCTGAATGACCAGAACTTAGGCTCTTATGATTGGCTCTGGAGTTAGCACCTCCCCTTAGTTAGTCCCACCTTGGGCCCCACCTTAGTTACCAATCCACACCCACATAGGTTTTACACCTAATAGAGGTTTGGGCCTGGGGCTTAGTACCTAGTAAGACTCAATGAAATACACTGAATTACTCAAAGGAAACAAAAGACAAACTCTTTAAGGGCACTTGGTCCAACTGAGTGCTAAGAGCCTATTTTGTTTACCAACACACCTGACTCTAGGTCCAGTGGTCTATCCACTGCACCACCTAGGTGCCTGTTGTTGTCCCTCTACCCCTACTTTAATGGTGATCTGTCTTCAATTACACATTTTTGCTGTACTCCTTTGAAGCCAATAATAGTGATTTGTGAGACTGGGAGCTCCATGCTTATGGGAATACATATCACAGCACAAAGCGATATCGTTTCATGTGAGTATCCATCTTAAACAACTTGAGTTATATCAGAACTACACATTACTCAATTGAGGTAACTGACCACAGATATGTTGTGCCATAAAAACTCATTTATCTTATAGCCTCATATGGTACAAGCCTAAACATAATGATTATCCCTTTAATTCAGGAAAAATACATACTCATTTCAGTAAAGAATCTAGGAATGGGAAGGAGCAAGGGTGTTGCTGCTCTATGATGAGGTGGGAGTGAGGAGGCACTAATTGATCCCTCTTCAGGTTCTAAAAGGCTCACTACTAAGGCTTTGATCTACATGCTAAAATTTGCTTTGCCATTTATTCAACAAGCAAAGTTCCCATAGAACAAAAATTATAGGCAACTTAACTCAGTGTATAGAGAGCTGTGGTTCAAATCCCTCCTTTGACACATAATGCCTGTGTGAACATGATCAAGTAACTTAATCTCTAGGTCTCCCAGAGAAATTTCTAAAACCACCAGTTGCATTACAGTTGCTTCTTTTCATTAATAGAGAGAGAGTTTCTTCCCCAAAAGTTCCCTAGCACAATGAAGTCACCTCTGGATACCATTTCTCCTCCAACCCTCCCCTGAAGTCCCTCAACAAAGAATGGTTTTGCTTCTCAAGAATTGGTTCTGGTTGGCTTAAACTTGAAATCTCTTCTGTATGAAATCTTTTTATTGATTTTTTTTTTCTTTCTTCTCTTCCATTTTACCAAGCTGATCCCATGCAAGCAAAGACTGAATATAGTGGAAAATAAGCAAAGTGACCCTGTATCTTTTGGTTCTCTCATTCACATTTCTATAGTCTCTGTTCTTTTCCTTGACTATTAAGAGTTTCCTTGGCTAGTAAGAGCAATTTTCCAGAATTTTACGTTCATTTTGTTCATCAAATATTTGAATTGTACTTCATTTATCCAAATGTCGTCAGACCAACAGTTTCAACTATGTAGAATACAAATGTGTACTGGAAGGAAAGCAAATCATTTTACTCTATTGTAAAAATGTATTTTGCCGTAGAGAAGGATTATTTGGAAAATTCTATCTGTTCTCTTCTCATATTTTCATCAAGATAACCCTTATCAAATATGTGGAACATTCTCATAAACATTTAATAAATATGAGAAAGTTGGTATATGGGTCAGTAATTATTAATGTTCTCTTTATTGCCTTTTGGGGTTTGTAATATCATCTGTGACAAATCTAGATTCTTTTGCTATCTTACTTACCCTGAGATAGATAGCTTGTAAAATAATTCCTTAATAATTTCAAGATTCCGTTGCCTCCAGCCTGAATTTCCTCGGTAGCTTAGCCACTTTTTTCAACTTTATCTTTTTAGTCTTATTTTAATCCCAATACAACACAAAAATTAGTTTTCATAATAATGACAATAATTATTGTCAGTCATCATGAAATAGTTAAGTCAACAAGAATTTATTAAATACCTACCATGTGCCAGGCACTGTGCTGAGTGATAGGGATACAGATGAATATGAAAACATGCAACATAAATACAAAAAGTAGGCACAAACAAAATATATACATAGAATAAATTGAAGATTAGCTCAGAGGGGAGGCAGTAATTTTAAGAGGGACCAGTAAAAACTTTTTTGAGAAGATGAGACTAAGTGATTTTCTGAAATTTCTTTTTCCAAAAATAGTATTGTATAAAATGAAGGATGATAATCAATTTAGTTATAATATTTTGAAAAAAATTCAGAAAAAGATTTAGGTTTCAGTTACCTGGAAATTCACTTATATGGAATATATCTTATCTAATATCATTATTTAAATATAGATATTAATATGTTAATACTTAGGAAAAATAGGTACGCTATACGTCAAACCATTTTAGTTCATTATATGTTATAGACTGCATCCACAGACAAAATAGACAAGTAATTCTACACTTTCTCTAATAGTTGAATACGGCAAAACATGAACAAATAATTAGTTTGACTGAATTTTTCAGTTTTCAACCTGCAGTTTTTACATGCCAACTATAATTGGGTTAATAGACACACACGAATTCAGTCAGTTCAGGTGAATGGCAAACTTATATAATGCCACACGGAGATAGAGGTCCTAGGCGGTTTCTACTATTGCTTGTCTTTCTGTAATGGATGATGTCATTTTCCTGTGTAACTGAGGCAATAAAATTGAACTCCTCTATGGAAATGCAAAGGAAATATATTTTTCAAAATATTTTAGGAGTCAGCAAACATGATGTAAACAATAATGAAGCTATAAAAGAAAGCAAGTAATCAAAATAGTATATTCATGAGATAGTTTTTTCAAGTGAAGGTTATTTCTAATATAAAGTAGCAGGGCTCAGAGAATAGAGAGCCAACTTTCAATCAAGGAGAATCAGAGCCCTGCCTCTGACCCAGTTTTGGCTATGGGACCCTTAGCAACGTCTTTAACCTTACAGTGCTCTTGGCAACTCTTTGAAATTACAACTTTCTAGCCTGCTTTGGTAGAAAGAGTTTCTTCAGCTAGGTGGTACACTAGATGGAGAACTGGATCTGGAATCAGGAAAACCTGACTTCAAATTTGGCTTCAGACACTTACTAGCTGTGTAATACTGGGCAAATTGCTTAACTTCTATTTGCCTCAGTTTCTTCAACTGTGGCCATAATAATAGCACCTACCTTGCAGGGTTGTTGTGAGGATCAAGAAAATAACATTTGCTAAAAAAAAAAAAAAAAAAAAGCTCTTAGCACATTGCTTGGCACATAGTAGGTGCTTTACAAGTGCATATTTTCTCCTATCCTCCCTCTGTCACCCAAGATTTCCCTCTAGCAATGAGCAAGTCTAGCTCTTATTCCTATTTCTGATACAATCAGACTGAATGAGAAGGCATGCCTCATTAATAAAATTATACCATCAGCAACCTTAATATGAAACACTAAACTGTCTCTCTTTTAAGAAATGAGAGGGTCTATGATGATAAAACATTGCATATACTAACAGGCTGGTTTTGCTGAACTGCTTTTTTTATCTTTCTTTTGTTGGCCAGGGAAGAGATATATTAAGAAATAAAAGTGAAGTAAATCAAAAAAAATCAATGAAAATAAGATTTTTAACACCCACCAAAATGATAAGTATGCTCTTTTGAACCCTGGGCATGTGAAGTCTGAGGAGGAAACTTTCCTAACTTTATGCCTCTGGCTTTTTGACACAATGATCAAAATTTAAAAAAAAAAAAGCTTAGTTTGTAAAGCAGACAGATAATTTGAAGAGTTAAATTCATTTTCCACTGTCTTGCTTCAAAGAATATCTCTTTCTGCATAAGCCTCTTTAAGGCACTAATATACTTAAAACCTAGTTGTAATGGAATATGTAGATGACCTAAGAAGTAATCTGCCGTATTCAAATTCAACACTCATATTAATTTTCTCAAGACTCTTGAACACTTTATAGTGCTAATTATGTCTATTACGATGTCATTTACTTTGAAATGATATGTGTTTCCTTCCAAAATAGAAATCCTCAGTTGTGCTTAGTAAAGTTCTATTTCAGTAAGCCTTCCTGATCTAATGGCTATGATTTCACTTAGAAATAATAGGTTTACTTCTACAGTGAATGGTGACACATGTGTTTAATGCAGATAACTGGCTGTTTATCAAATTGGTACTAATTAGACATTTTTACATTGCAGGATTAATATGAGCCCTGTTGGGACAAAGGCCCACGAAACATGTGAACTTCATAAGTGAGATAATGAAAATTTGTAAAGATGGCATTTTTAGTTTCACACGGAGTTTTATGGGATGTGCCAAATTTTAATGACTTGGAGAAAGTGGTAACAGGTGTATAGCTAGACCTTGAAAGAAATGCCAGCAAATGAAAAATTGCTGAATTCATGGCTTTTAGATGACAAAGCTGAGCAAAGACTATCATGGTACTGTGGAATGACCTTTAAAAAAATAGATATGTCAATACATATGAAGTTAGTCACATACTGTGCCTTGGCACTGAGTTAATTGACACATGAGGGTCTGGTGGAGTTCATGCCATTTTAAGTTTATTGCCAGGGAGATTCTCAGGCAGAATGCAGGTCTGATTCATTCAGTTTGTAGTTCATAGGATCTCATCTTTAGAGCTCAAAGGACTTTCAGATCTGTGAAGACAAGCCAGGGACTTTTTGCCTTTGTTTTTTCTTTAGGAATGCTTCTCTGTACTAAGGCAGTCAAGTACCTTTGATGAGTCTTTCCTTTCAAATGTAATGGCAAGCAAAGTGAGACTTTTTGTTGTCCTTTGCTCTGGAATGCTTCTCAGCACTGAGGTAATCAAGTGCCTTTGATAAGTCTTGCCTTTGTTTCAATCAGCAATCTTTGATTGAATCAAGAGTCTTTGATGACCTCCTTAAGAAACATGAACCCCAGGCCCCACACCCTTTTAAGTAGGTACTAAGCCCCAAGGCTCTGAGAAGTGTATGTATGATCTGAGGCTGGCATTTTGTTTAGGGGGTTTGACTCATTGGAAGAGTGGTTGCATGGTTTGGCCAGAGGAGACGCTGCGTAGCCATTAAGAGCTCCCTCACCCCAGCTTCAAAAACCCAGATGTTGGCGCTTCTCTCTCTGGTAACTATGTATTGTGATTTGGTCAGACAGATAGAAGATTGTCTGTTGATTTGTGTTATTTTGCTCTGTTTGTAATTCCTATTTGTAATTTCTGTTTGTATTTTCTCTGAAAGTTCAGGGTACTGATTTTGTCCCCTGAACTAAGTGAATGATATATGTATGTTTAATTAAAGTAAGACTGTTAACTCCTTAAAGTTGCTTTCCTTAGAAAGGCAGATCAAAGAATCTGTGCTAGCAGCCCTCCTGTGTGCTGGTGTTACTGGCCTTACACAGCCACAGTAGTGGCAAGTAGTATTGTTGCTACAAGATCCCATCTAATCCAACCCAACTCATTTGCAGATGAGGCAACTGCAGTGCAGAGAGGTTAAATAACTTGTCTAAGGTCATAGTGGTAATATGTGTCAGCAGAAGGATACAAATGAACCCAGGTCCTCTGAATCTGTTTTTTCCTTTTTCTATTGCACCATTATTCCTTTTCATTCAGTGTTTATTTTTGTCTCAGCTATTGTATACTTGAAATTAATTTTATTTTGTGTTTAAAATTTTTCAAACTATCATTTCTAATTCAAAATATATAACATTAAAAAAAAAGTCAACCAAAAGGCAAATAGGTATCATGTATGCTGAGTTTTGACATATGTATACCAAAAGTGTGAGCTGAACTAATCTTACCTGAGTGAAGTCCACAAACATGTCCTATTTGCTTGGTACTTTGCTAAGTGTGAGAATTCAAAGAAAGTAGGGGGAGGGGGATGGGGATGGGTGGGGGGAGGAAGAACCTATCTTCAAAGTGTTTTCTTACAGGGACAGGGGAGGTATACAAATAACCATGCATTTATACAAGATATATACAAAGAAGATAGATGTTGATCTCAGAAGAGAAAGCAATAGTAGCTTGTCAGGACCACCAAGGCCTGCAGATGGAGGAACTTGATTTTTGTCTTTAAGAGAGACAGGGAAATGAAGAGAAGTTGAGGAGTGGGAGCTTCCAGGTATGAGAAAGAACCAGTAAAAAGGCATAGAGAGGGAAGATGGAGCATTAGGTACAAAGAACAGTAGTAGCCCAAGGTTGGTTATTATGTAGTGTGTAAGCCAAGAAGGCAGGGTAAAGACAGGCACTCACTGAGCTCTCCCAAATTCCCTTCCATACAACTTTAAAGATAATTCCTCAAAATGAATTCTGGAGCAGCATAACCAACAAAGGTCCAGGTGAAACAATTTTCTAGCCCAAGACAATTTAGAAGATCAGAAGGAAAGGTCTGTCTCCCTGGAATGAGACAGGAGCTTAGTGCAGCATAGGCTGCATCCAAGCAAGCGTTCTAAAGCTTGCAGTCTATAAATAGTAAGGGCATTGGACAACTGGTCAGAAGGATATTGCAGGGGATCCTTTGATGGCATGGGGTAAAAGATTCTGTTTCATTGCCTATATGTGGTTCTGAATTGCAGCCCCAGGGTAAGGAGTAGCTCTATCAAACTAGCATCTATAGCCTTCAGGGATGGGGGGACTCTGGTCATGGTTCCAAGATACAAAAGAGTGCTTGAGGTCACTCACAGATAAGAGCACAGGCCAGGAGCACAGTGACCACACCTCTCCTTAGATCATACTACTTTGGGGGAACCAAAAACTGACAGACTCCCCAGAACCAGCTCCAAAAATAGCAGCATGAAAAATCCAAAGCTTGGGATAGTGCCGCCTCCAACCCAGAAGCAGAGTCTAACTTAACATAAAGCTAAAAGTCAAGAAATATCCTGGAAAAATGAGTAAACAACAGAGAACAAACCTGGATTCTTTACTATAGTGACAGGAAATATCAAGATGCAAACTCATAAGATGTCAACAAAGTTAAGAAAAAACAGCTAAATGCAAAGCCACAAAGAAAAATGTGAATTGGTCACAGGCCTAAAAAGAATTTGTGGAAGAACTCAAAAAGGATTTTGAGAATCAAGTAAGAGAGATAGAGGAAAAATTATTGCAAGAAAATCATGAAAAGAGTCTACAGCTGGGTAAAGGAGGTACAAAAATACTGAAGAAAAGACACATTAAAAGCCAGAATTGGGGGGACTTCCAGAAGCCAAGATGGTGGAGTAAGCAATAAATAACTGTAACTCTATTATATTCACCTCCAAAGAACCATAATGTAGCACCCTCAAAAAATTCCTAGAATAGCAGAACCAGGAAAAAGACAGGGTGAAACAATTTTTTAGACCAAGAAACTTGGAAGATTGGCAAGAAAGGTCTGTCTCACTGTATCGGTAAGGCAATGATAACAATGAAGATGATGTCAAAATGCCTATGTAGTTCTATATCACAAAGTATGTGAGACTCTCCACATAGAAGGCAGAAGTAAACCATTTATTCAGACATCAGCAAACCATATCCCACAAGTTGTTTATCTAATCTATCAGAACAGTAAAGCATTCAGTATCACATAAAACATAATATCACAACAAAAGCCTTGCCATCCCAAAATCTCTCCGACCCCCTGCTGGAGTCTTCCCAAAAAAACTCACAGTACAGCTAAGTCAGTCTGATCAGCTCTACCTATCACGATGGCCATTAACAGCCATAACTGCGCTCTCTCGCTCTCTTGCTCTCTCTCTCTCTCTCTCTCTCTCTCTCTCTCTCTGTCAGCATTTTCTGTGACATAACTTCCTTTTCCTGTCAGGAAGCTCCTCCCACCACATGTGATAGAGGGTTCCTGTGACCTAAGCAGGTCACATGGCTTATTAATGGGTGGGAAACATCTTCAGATCTAAATTACTACTACATTCATTCAGGTACAAGGGGAGCACCTTCCAGGACAGAAAGCATCCAACCAAACCAGCAGCAAGCCCCATCTCAGCAAACCAGAGGTAGATACCAAGCCCCAGTGTGATGGAGCACACAAACAGCAACACTAGGACCCTCACTGTGCCTGAGCAAAGCCAGGAGACTGGCAGACTCCAGTTCAAAGAACCACCACATACTTCAATATAGACCCAGGCAAATAGGCATCCTCCAGCATGTCAAGAAAGTAGTAGGTGAGGACTCCATTTGTTTCAGTGTAGCCCTAGGCAAACAGGCATCCTCCAGTGGCCAGACCTCCAAGTGCTTCAGTGTTCCCCAGGGAAACAGATCCCATTGGACCTCAGCATATGCCAGACGTGACCATAAGGACCCAAGCTCAGGACCAGGTAAGCTGCCAGAACCCTATGGCCTCTAGCACCACCAATCACCACCTCACCTCCTCATTGCAGCACCAGACATGCAGGTCCCCTCAAGGTCTCAGGGCAACATCAGCACAACACCGGGTAAACAGCCAGGTTGTTGACACAAGAAGCCTGAGACAGTGCCCCTTCCACCCTGGGTACAGAGCTCAAATTGAAAAGAAATGAAAAAGGCCAAAAAAAAGGATGAGGAGAAAACAACAAAATAATCTGACCATAGAAAGTTGTATTGTGACAGGGAAGATCAAGACAAACTCAGAAGAGGACAACAATGTCAAAATACCTATGAGCAAAACTCCAAAGAAAAGTAGGAAGGGTCTCAAGCCCAGAAAGAACTCATGGAAGAGCTATTTAAAAAGGAGCTTAAAAATATCATATAAAATATGTAGAAAAAATGGGAAATGAAATGAGAGTGATACAAGAGAATTAGGAAAGAATCAATAGCTTGGAAAACTGCTTAAAAACCAAAAGTGACCAAATGGAAAAGGAGATACAAAAATCTACTGAAGAAAGAACTCCTTAAAGAGTACAATTGGCCAAATGGAAAAACAAGTACAGAAGCTAATTGAGGAAAACAACACTTTAAAAGTGAGGATTGGGCAAGTGGAAGCTAAAGACTCTATGAGGCATCATGAATCAATCAAACAAATTCAAAAGAATGAAATTAAAAAAGTTTTTGCATGAACAAAATCCATACTGCCAAGATTAAAAGGAAAGCAGAAAATTGGGGAATACTTTCTTTTTTTTACAACTAATGTCTCTGATAAATGCCTCATTTCTCAAATATATTGAGATCTGAGTCAAATTTATTTTTAAAAAATTAGTCATTCCCCAATTGATAAATGGCCAAAGAATATGAAGAGGCAGTTTTCAGATGAAGAAATCAAAGCAATATATAGTCATATGGAAAAAAAAAATTCTCTAAATCCCTATTGATTAGATGAATGCAAAAAAAAAAACAACTTTGAGCTAACACCTCACACCTATCAGATTTGCTAATATGACAGGAAATGAACGTGACAAATGCTGAAGGGGATGTGGAAAAAGTGTGACACTAATGCAATATTGGTGGAGTTGTGAACTGATCCAATCATTCCTGGGAGCAATTTGGAACAGTGTCCAAAGGGATCTAAAACTATGCATACTCTTTGAACCAGTAATGCCACCACTAGATCTGTACCCCAAAGAACTTAAAGAAAAAGGAACAGAATCTATGTAAAAATATTTATAGCAGCTCTTTTTGTGATGGCAAAGAAATGGAAATTGATGTCCATCAATTGGGGAATGTCTGAACAAGTCGTGGTATGTGATAATGGCATAATACTATTTTCTATAAGAAATGATGAGCAGGATGCTTTCAGAAAAATCTGGGAAGATTTACGGGAATTGATGCAAAATAAAGTGAGCCAAACCAAAAGAATATTGTATACACTAAGACTGTACGATGAAGGGGCAACTAGGTGGTACAGTGAGTAAAGCACTGTCCCTGGAGTCAGGAGGACCTGAGGTCAAATTCAGCCTCAGACACTTGACACATGTACTAGCTGTGTGACCTTGGGCAAGTCACTTAACCCCAATTGCCCTGCCAAAAAAAGAATAAAAAGGCTGTACGATGAACTGCAAATAACAAATATTCAACGAACAACCATGAATGACTTAGAAATACAGTGATCTAAGATGATTTTGAAAGACTTATGATGAAAATGTCATCGGTCTCCACAGAAAGAACTGATAGAGTCTGAATACAGATCAAAGCATAATATATTTTACATTATTTTTATTGGGTTTTTATTGGTTTGTTTTTTCTTTCACAACATGGCCAACATGGAAATGTGTTTTACAGGACTGCACATGTATAATCTATATCAAGTTGCTTGTTTTCTCTCTATGGGGAGATGGGAGTAAGGGGGAGAATTTTGAACTCAAAATTTTGTAACACAAATGTTTAAAATCATTTTACATGTGATCAAAAAAACCCAAAAATTTTCACATAAAAAAAGTAATGCATTATATGAAAGGGAATAGGGCAGCATTCCTGGATTGCTAAAACTGGAGATAACAAATACCATCCTTTCCCCTTTTGAGTGTGAACTTAAGTATATACTTAAGCACTGTTTCAGATGCCTCTCTTCTGTCATTTTCCTCATTTCCCAAAGTAAAGCATCTTCCAGGTTTCTCAAATAGACCTTCTCCCCAGAATTTCTGAAAACAGCTATGTCTTATCATGTTCTTTTTATTAATGAGTGACCTTTCTGCTCATCTAACCACCACAATTAGCATCACCTAGTTCAAATCAATCCTGTAATTTATTAGGCATCAACTCTATTTGGTAACTTAGCACTCCTTTTATACTAAGTCATGGTCCAGTAGTGATTTTATTTCACTTAGATGGAAAATAGGAAAATCAGTAAATAATATCTTTATTTTCTCTAACTCCAGAAACAATAAATACAATTTTTTAAAAAATTGCTCAGAAATGTCAGATTCTTAGACTCCCCAAAATATTACTTTAGAAAACAATTCAACAGGTCCTAAGAAGATTGTTTTGGATTCTGGGCATTCCAAAAGTCTCCAATGCCCCTTCAATGACAAGAATACCAAATTAGAATAACTCTCTGTGGTGTGGGGAAAATTGCTTTCCTGTTGGAACTTCATATCAAATTGAATACATATATAATAGGGGCTTTGGGTCTTCATTAAGGGATGATACTGATTCATCATCAGGCTCCAAATTTCACTTCTCTTTACTATTTTCCTCATGTTCCATTTTTTAGTTTTATTTTAATTACCTCTTTGATGTGATGAAAAAAAATGAGCGTGGATCTGAAGCCTCTAGGGCTAACATGTTTATTGAAAATACATGGCTTGGAGAGGATAGTTCTTTCCATTTTCAAAGAGATATTTAGTATGAAAATACAGTTGAAAACATGAATAAAATAGTATCAAAATCAGGAATATATTGCTGTGTAGGTCATCAATTATTTAAGAGCTAGCTCCACAAGTTTCACAACATGCAGAGTTAAATCTTTTGCAAGCTTGATTGGATAATGAATGTTAGAGTACATTTACCTGACGCTTAAGTCATCCCACCAGGTGAACTATAGAGCATTGAAAGCAATTTAGCCCTTGCCTTCCCCTTTCTCTTTAAGAAATCTCCATTTTGACTTTATGGAGGGAAAGAAAGAAAGAAAGAAAGAAAGAAAGAAAGAAAGAAAGAAAGAAAGAAAGAAAGAAAGAAAGAAAGAAAGAAAGAAAGAAAGAAAGAAAGAAAGAAAGAAAGAAAGAAAGAAAGAAAGAAAGAAAGAAAGAAAGAAAGAAAGAAAGAAAGAAAGAAAGAAAGAAAGAA
>JAQQSZ010013653.1:0-11708 GCA_028646595.1 Phalanger gymnotis
TGAAATGATGACAGTGCATCAGGCCTTCCAAACGGAGAAAGGAGGACAGTGTCATATATTTACTGACTCATGGGCAGCAGCTAATGGGTTAGCTACGTGAATGCCTATATGGAAGAATCAGAATTGGGAGATTCATGGCAAACAAGTTTGGGGTAAAGAGTTATGGGAAAATGTATGGGATATATCTTTGGTTACGAATTTGTCAGTTTTTCATGTTGATGCTCACACAACCCTGACCACACCAGAACGTGAGTACAATGCACACCCAGATCGACCAGCAAAGATTGCTACTGAATGTATTGTCCCTACTCCAAGTCCAATTGATGACCCAGCCTTAGCAAGATGGGTCAACGAGACCACCGGCCATTTAGGGTTCCAGGCCACCTATCGATGGGAACAGGATCGATTTATCGGTATCTCTCATGCTAAAACAATCAACAAAGGAGTGTTGTATCTGCCAATTAGAAAAGAACGAACTCTTCCTAGGATAGTAACTGGAGAAATAGCGAGGGGAAAAATTCCAGCCCAAATTTGGCAGATAAATTATATTGGCCCATTACCCCAGGATAAAGGATGTAAATATGTATGTACATGTGTTGACACTTATTCAGGTGTACTAGTGACTTGTCTTTACAAGGACGCAACTCAGAAAACACCTGTAAAACACTAGATATTGTAAGTTTATACTATGGAACCCCAATGCAAATTCAAAGTGATAATGGGTCGCATTTCAAGGACAAAGAAGTGAAAAGATATTGTGTGTTGAATAATATCGAATGGATATATCATATTCCATATTATCCACAAGCATCTGGGCTAATTGAAAGAATGAATGGATTGTTGAAAGACCAGCTGAGAAAATTAAGCTCTAATAATTCATATCGACATTGGAAGGATAATTTGCCCATTGCCTTACATAATTTGAATAATAGGCCCTTAGGGGAGAGTACACCTCTAGCCAGAATGATGACCCCAGATCTGCAGATTAGAGAACAGCAAATATGTGAGATCCAAAATACTGAATTTTGGACTGTGAGGGAAGATGTTCCACCACCATGTCCAGGAACACCTGGTTCAGCAGGATATCATTTACATTGTATAGAGAATTTTAGGTTGAATAAGAAAGAGATAAGAAAAATCCCTACTGGAATATGTATGAGAATCCCTAAGAATCATTTTGGATGTATATTACCTAAGCCAGGATTAGCAGCTCAAGGAGTACATGTATTGGCTGGAGTGATAGATTCTAGTTATCAAAGAGAAATTGTTGTTGCACTCCAGAATTTGGGTAAGAAACCTGTACAGTTTTGTAAAAATGATAGGATAGTTCAAGTGATTATTATCCCCTGTGAAAAAATATCCTTTGTAAAAGCTGACCCTCCTCCTAAAATAACTAGTAGACGAGCAAATGAATCTTGCTCCACTGATAGAATAAAATTGGGAGCCAAGGTATGGGTAAAACGGAAGACAGATGATATTCCAAAAGCTGCAGAAGTCATAGCCCATGGGAAGGATAACACTGTAACAGCTGTCTATTCAGGGGAAGATAATTACTAAATCATACCTCTGAACCATTTATTTTACCGTGAACAGGACTATAACAATAGATTCATAGATTCCAGAAGTATTGCTGATGCTGACAAATGCCACAAGCCACTCAGAGGGAAGGTGATCTTGTGAATGTTTGTATCTGGGGAAAGGCTGGGAGCACAATCTTAGTCTCTATCTAGGATGGGATCCTCTTTGTTTTATTTTCCCATTGTGTTCTCTTGTACATCTGGGAAAGGCTGGGAGGACAATCTTATACCCTATTTAGGTTGGCATCCTCTTAGCATAGCTTCCTCATTGTGTTCCTTTTGAAAAGAAACATTTCCTACCTGAGTTAGGCTATGGGATCAAATTCTTGAATAATTGGAGTCTCAACCAGAATCCGGGTGATTTTATTTGAAGTATAATAGCACATACTTGCTTACTCTTTTGTTCTTTGTCTTGGTTTAACTTGTTGTTAGTTCTGTCTCCTTTAGGCTTAAGCACCCTACATTCTCCAGTGACTGCCTAAGCATGTAGCATTCTTGGATTTCCTGCCAGCTCGCTACAGAACTGGCCTCTAGAATGGGACTCTTGGGGCAGGGACAGCTCTACGTCCAATTTCAGCAGGAAGAAGTTATGGAAAATGAGACCCCCGCCCTTTACCCCAAGATTTTGAGCCCTAATCATTGGAGTTCGGGTGAAAGATGATACTTTTCTATCTACTTATTTTGTATTATCCTGGCTGTATTGTTTTTATTATTATGGTGTTATTGACATCCCTTTCTTACATAATGGGTACAGAGATCTAGAAGTGGACATTGATTTGTTGAGAAGTATTTTGGTAATAGTTGATTTGAAGAGATTATCTTGCTAGGACCAAGGGGTGAGACATGTTTGTATTGTAAACAAATATTTGAGATATTCTCTATATAATGTCACTGAATGATATGTTTGGCTTTATTGTGAATGATGTGTTTTAATTTTCTTCATAATTGGGTCAATGTATGTTCTAGGATACATGGCTGATTAAATGATGTATCCTAGAACAAGGGGTGGAGTGTGCTGTTAAGCAAAATTGTCTCATTAGCATGGCTTTTGTTTCTTTTGAGTGCAAGTACTTTCAGCTGTTAAGTGCTAAGCCCCAGGCCCAGGGCCCTGTCAGGTGTGAAACCTGGTGGGTGTGGATTGGTGACTTAGGAGGGGCCAGCTCGGGAACCAATGGTCTCTGGTTGTTGAGGTGGGGCTTGAGAACGCCAGAAGCTCGGCTTCGAGGAAAGGTGAGCCAAGAGACAGTTTCAGAGGAAGCAGAAGCTGCTGCAGAGGCTGGAAGCTGCAGAAGCAGGAAGCTGCGGAAGCAGGGGTTACCCCGAGTGTGAGCAGGAACGTGAGGCCAGTGAACATGATTTGGCTACATACTATCTTGTTTTTCTGTGGCCTCCTGGTTGCTCTTTTGAGATGGGCTTTCTGGGCCTGGAGTCTTTTTGTCAAGATGTTGGAATGGGGAGGCTGATTCAAGGTTCTGCTGTGGTGGGGGCCTAAATAAATTCCTTGTTGTTTTCTCCTTAGAGAATCTCTCATACCTTGTGATTGTGGACCATTCAAACATATACACGAATATATTTGAGATCATAAATTCGGCCTTCCTACTACAGATATTTGTTCCTGAGAAAAGCTTTGAAGACAACCTTGGACATGGCCGGCTGAGGTAGCATCTTCCTGACGGACTGATGGACTTCTAAAATTTGTCATGTTTTGGTAATAAGATCTCAAATTTAGGTTTTTGCACAAAATTGTATAGGATAGTGGTAAAAGTGAAACTAGATCTCCCTTATTAAAATATCTGTCTGATAATTGTAAAAGGAAGAAGAGCTCATTTTATGGTTAGGTCCTCACATTTTAAAAGATTCTTTTATCAGGTACAAGATTTAGGTAAGGATAGAAGCAGCAAGTGACATATAAACTGAAATACTCTGAAGTTTCAAAAGTGGAGAAACCAAATTTAAGTGATTGTACTAAGTTATGTTAAGTAAGAATTACCTGAGAACTTCTAGATCTGAACCAGAAGAGAAGCAGAACTCCCTTTTAGAACTGTCCTGACAATAAGACCTTTTTTGTCAAAGAAAGGATATCTAAGGACGAGATAACTGCATCAGGCACTGTGGATTCAAAAAGTGCTGCTTAAATAAACATTGGGAATAGGTAACTTGGATACAAGGAATTGAATGTTGGTTAACTTCCGTAATAATGATTACTTTACTTTGTATGGTTCATGTTTAAGTTTTCTTGATTATCTAATGTGTAACATGTAAATCTCCCCTCTCAGTACCAGTCTATTGTGACCCATCTAAGTGGTTTGATGTGTACTTAACTTAATGTAATTATGCAATTTTATGAATTGTGAGGAAAACTTTATTGTGCTTGTTTGAACTTAGCCATGTGTGACTGCGATACTGAATGATTTATTACTCTGTTGATCTTAGCGCTATGTGGCAGGGAAACTGAAGCATTTCTATGTGTCAAGGACCTATGTTGTGCTGTTTTTTCTCTCAGTTTTCAAATCATATGTTTTCTGGGAGTCCCCGTCAGGTCTGTCTGGCTAATCCTGTAGCTTCCCACTTGTGGATATGGACTCCTTGATCCCTCTGTCACATCAAAAGATTGCCCTTGCTCCAAAGTGGACATGTGAGCCCATAGGAGACCTTGCCTTCCATTTTCAAATGGGCCTGAACAAGATGACATCAGATATGGCTTTCCCAAGAGTTAGGACCAGACCTGCATGAAGAGAAGCTGCCTCCCTCCCTTACATACCAATATCTTTGGTATCTTTAGCTTATTTTTACTTAGTTGCTTTCTATTCCCATTATCCCCACCTTCACTTCCCTGCAGCATGCTCCTTCTCCTTGCAGGGGCTGCCCATCTCTAGGGATGTCCAATCACAGAAAAAAAGCAACTCCTTCTCTCACCTCCCCACTCACCCCATGAGGCAGACTCAGTCTGAGAAAGAATTTGACCTTATCTTTAGTGGCCCCTATTTCAGGAACCAATTGGAAAGAAAAAAAAACACCCGAATCTAGCTAGATAAGAATTTTTAGAACTTCACCCTTGAGGAAGAGAGAGGTTTCTCCTTTTCTTCCTTGCTCTAAAGGTGAAGCTTTCAGCTCACCTTTGATCAAAATGAGAAAATAGTAACCATTTAATATCAATTTAGTAACTTCAATAAGGGACAGAGCCTGACCTAACAATAAAACAGAAGCAAATCCCGGTCTTAAGCTTCTTTGTTCTCTGAGTTTACTCAGAGAATACCTCTACCTACGTCAACAAGGCCAGATGGGGCTGACTTAAGAGCATTCTTTCCTCTGTCTATGGCCATTGAGGATGAGACCCTTAACATGAGACACTATCTTGAATAATGTGACTTTTTCTTCTCTTAATATTTTCTGGACATATACTATGTTATGGCATGTTAATGGTAAATTAAACACAAAGATCCCGGGTTGTAATTTCAATCAACACTTTGTCAACTTTCTTGTTGCATTTACAATCTATAACAGACATGGAGATCATCAAATTGAGTAACACAGACATGCTGAGTTGTTACTATTCTAAAAATATATTTAAGCCTTCTCAGACAGTCAGATTTTATCTGGCTCCATACCTGTATGTATGCTGCTAGCTTTAAAGCAATAAGCAGTGTGAATTTACATATCACCTATCCTGTTTGCCTCCTTTCATCAAATTTTCAGGTCAACACCGTTGATCATATTTGTTGTCATAGCAGGGAATCAAGCAAAAGGAAGTGCCCTCACAGGAGAGGAGGTACAGGTTAGGGTTCCTAATATGACTTTTGAGACCTTTCCTGTTCCAAGATTCTGTAAATCTGTAATCTATAATCAGATCCCTAAGTTAGAACACCATTTTAGTGAATAACAAAATGAGTAAAAGGACCCCTTCCTAAGGAATCTATCATGATATTCAAACTGGAAAGGGAATACTGGGACTCGCCTCCCCACAGATTTCATTTTTTTTGAGAGGGCCTAAAAGACCATGGAGTCTAATCCTTCATTTTGCAAGAGTGGAAACTGAAAAGAAGGGAAAGCAAGGGGACCAGGGAGTGAGTCAGGCTTTGAGCCCAGGTCTTGTGCTCCAAATCCAGGTCTGAAATTCCACTAAACATCCAAAGTATAATAACTTTTCAAGCTACTTGTTCTGTATATACTTTGCCTAATGCCACTTGCACTAAATCATTGAGCCATGAAATACTTCTTTTAAAAATTGCACACATTCACCATTGGAAAGATCCTATCTCTCTTTGCTCCTCCCTCAATTTCTCTACTCTCTTCTCCTAATTTCTGATTCATCCTCTATGCAAGGGGAATGGGGAAGAAGTAGAAGTGGGAATTTGTACTACCTGTACTCTGTTGTAGTCCAGTTGTGCCTCTTAGACCTCAAAATCCTATAATCCAAGAATCTGATAGTAAGCAATAATGAACAATTCAAAATACAGGATGTCTGCTTCTCATGATTTCATTTCTCTACCTTTGAGACAAGATATATTTGCCTCAAGTTATCTTTTTCTAGACTGTAAGGCATCCTGATTTTCTGTATTTCAGGGAAATCACAAACTATCATTTTGGTGATTATTAAATCCTGGTTAACCAGGATTATAAAAGAGTTGAATGAGGACAAGATGTGGAAAAGCTATTAGAAACAAGATGAAAATGCCCTCCCTTACCCCAATCTTATTTCCTTAGACATCAGGGGTGGGGAACCTGTGGCCTTGAGGTGATTTGTGGCCCTCTAGGTCCTCAAATATGGCCTTTTTGCCTGAATGCAAACTGCACAGAACAAATTCCCTTAATAAAAGGATTCGTTCTGTAAAACCTAGACTCAGACAAAAGGTTGTACTCAAGGACCTAGAGGGCCACATGTGGCCTTGAGACCATAGGTTGCCCACCCCTGCCCTAGAGTAAAGATAGCTAACTATAGTTAAGCAATTTGAGGAGAAACTTTTTTTTTCTTTCTGAGAACCAGAATTTGAAAACCAGTAAGTATAATCTTTACTTTTAGTACCAAGTTTCATTTTCTCTTATCTTAATACAAGGAATAGGTATTCGGAATCTTCTTGCTTCCCCTTTCCTTCTCATCACATGAGAAAGTAGTACCTTAAATGAACACTGTACAAAAATCTTCAACTGCTGCATAGCAATACTTTAGAACTGATGATGCTGAGAACTTTGGCTGTATGACATCACTATACACCCTTGGCAATAGCTCTCTATGAAAAAGGTGATCTTTTTGACCTCTTGTAGTGTGTCATTTCTCTTAAGGAGCTGGATGAAGAAGAGGCTGTGTAAAATATCAAAGGGGCTTACCTTAGGGAATATGGTAACTGAGAAATAGTGACATTATTCTAACAGAGAAATACGTAGAAATAACTTGTTTATTTGAAGGAAAAAACACACGCTGGATAGTATTTTTACTTTATGTAGTCAATTGGATCCCTTTTCTTTCAGGTCCCCTAAATCACAATAAAACTTTTAGAATAAAGATGCCATCCAATAACACATATATTGGTTGTGCTGTGTGAGTGAGGGTGTATTAAGAGTACTCTACTAAATCTATATGTGAAACATTCTCTAATATCATTGTGTATGTACAGTTATGCATGGCGAAATATGAAGGAAAAGAGAAGTATAGGAAGGAAAGAGAAAAGAAAAAAGGAAAGAGGGGATGTAACAGGCAGTCTGAGAGAGGGAAAATGATGAAGGAAGAGAAGCAACATTAAGAAAGAAGGCAGTATAAAAGTGAAGCAGAATTGAAAGCAGTGAAAGAAGAAATGAGGAAAGGAACCACAAATGTAACTGCAAAAATATTTTTAACTTAAATAAGCAGTTTTTAATAACATATAGGAAAAAGGGAAAAACAGGAAGCAAAAGAGGATGGAAAATATAAAATACAAGGAAGAAATCGAGGGAGAAAGTAAAGAAACATTTGTGGAAGTATAAGAGGAAAACAAGGAAGAAGGAAAAACAGAAAGAAGGAATGAGGGAAGGAAGGATAAAAGGAAGAGGAGGGAGGCAGACAGTGAGGGAAAATGAAGGAATAAAGGAAGGAAGGTAGTAAGGACAGAATGCAGCAGGGTTGAGAGGAAGCAGTAAAATAACAAATAATATGCATTTTTTGAAGTCGCCTTAGATACTTAGTCAGTTGCCTAGTCTTGTCACTTCTATTTCTATCTACACAACAGTGTCTTTCAGCTATAATCCATTCTACTCTTATAGCCAACCTCATAACATTTTTACTTAATCTGTTGGAGTATTCTCCCAAGTTTTCTACCTGCCTCATCTTTTCTCCCTTCTGTCTATCTACCACATAACTAAAAGTGATTTTTCCTAAAGCATAATTATTACTATGTTAACATTTTCTGCTTTTCCCTTGGTAAATCTCAGTGGCTCTATATTACCTGTAAAGTTAAATAGCAACTATTTTCTTTGACAAATGGAGTACTTTACAACTTAGACATTTCCTACCTTTTTAGTTCTTACACATTACCTATCCTCTACTCTCTGAAATCCTGTCACATTAGCTTATCTGATGTTAATCTGGTGGTACCTTTTCACTGGATGTGCCTTATATCTAAGCTGCCACTTATCTATTGTCAGGAAGTAATTGCTTTCACAAAGCAAATAACCAAGAGTAGAATTCACTGTCTATTACTTAATAAAAAGATGGTATACTTTGCTGAATCATACATGTTTTAGCCATATCCAATGTGAGTATCAGTTTTGCCAGTGTATATTTGTTACAACAGTTTTCTTTTTTCCTCTTCTAATGGAGATTATGGGAGGAATATTTTTCAATTTGAAAAAAAAAAACCAGCATCATCAGAAGGTTGATTTACCTTACAAACTTTTTACTAGGCACAGCTTCAATTTCTTAAGGTACATGTTGCAGTTCTATAGCTTTATAGACCTCCTGATTTGGTGGCTGACCAGCAGCATTACATGACCAAACAGAAATTGGAAAATGTATCAATTTTGGGGTCAATGAGTGTTAACCCTGGGATCTCAGAAGTGGCCATAGGTCAGCTTTGTTCTAGTGGTTTTTTACCAGAGATTCCCTGTTTTGATAAGAAATCTCTAAGATAACAGAGAAGGCCTCTTTTAATAGACTCAGTCAGGCTCATTCTCTTATTACCAGAAGTATGGCATAAAATTCAGCCTGAGCATTTATTTAACACAACCTTGTAACTCTTTTTTCGGGCTCTTAGAAGTTTACTTTTGTCAGAAACATATTGTTTTCTTCAAACTCAAACAATACATTATATCTACCTTTTCGATAAATCAGATTGTGTGAGAGATAAAATTAAGCCTTAACCAACTTGAGAAAATGAAGACACTATCGTGTTTGACAGAGAAAAAGACATTTAAAAAACTGGATCAAACAAGACATTTGAAACACATTTTTGGAAAACTGAACTATGGCAAAGAAGGGAAATAATAATGTTCGTAGTCTCATAGGATTAAATGGCCTGGCTCCTTACCAAGGCTAACTCGTCTATCTACCCAAACATTCTCCTTCCATCTTGACTCCTCTAATAGCAAGGGGATGTCAGATATGTAGATGGAGCAAGGGGGTATCTCAAAAACCTAGGAAATAGGACAATAATTGAGGGGTTCAGGATTAGGGACACAGTTATGTGAGTAAGCAGTAGGGAAGGAAACAGTATAAGCAAGAAGGAATCCAAGTCAAAATTTTAAAATGTGAGGTATATTCTAAGCATAAATTTTGTCACTGCCATAGTCATTCACCCCTGTTCACTTGCCTCCATCTTTTCTGTGTCTTTTAAAAAATTAAGTTGATTGATGAGTTCTCTATACATAATGCTTTGGTTGTTTTTGTCCCTTTTGACCCTTTTCCTCTTAATCTTACACTTATTACACTTATCGGTTTCATTGTGTTATATTTCAATGTTTGTCTTTGTTGATGGCAACACAATTGAGATTTTTAAAAGTCTTTAGAAAGGTAGAGACAAAAGAAAGTGAGATAGGAAAAGGAAAAAGAGAGAAAACAGAACATGTTAAAAAAGGGAATTAATCCAATAAGTAGAAATTTAAAGGGAGTTTCTTAGTTGAGATTTCCCCTCACTTAAGCCTGAATTTAAAATAGGTGTGATTCTCTTTAACAAAAAGGATTCTAATGTCAAATCTTTTTTTTTCTTTTTCCTGTGAAGCTCTTATTTTGATAGTTATATTCTTCTTGACAATTGTTGTTTTTAAGGTATGTCAGTGAGAAGATGACTAGGCGTTATGCTGAATATCTTGTCCTGTGTCAACATCTTCATTTACCAAATGTCATTGGGCTCCATCATACAACAATTCTTCCTGACACTGAATTCCATGAATAATGACTGGACCTATCTGCAGACCTTCTTTCAGGAGATCGTGTTTTTTCTTGGTCTAGTTTTACCTATTACTGAGCCATTTTATGATAGTAGTTTCCATTGCCATGTTAAGTTTTCATATGTTAACTGTATTATGGCAACAAGCAAGAAAACTGCACTATTACAAAATTTCCAATTCTTTTTATTTACATTTCTGTTTTGTGTAGTATGAAGAACTTAAGCTCGACTTTCCTAAAATACAAGCTCTTTATAATTTTTTTTTGTCTTTGAATGTATGACACAGTTAAAATTTTGAGGAGTGGAATTAAATTCTCCCTTCCCCCCCCAAGGTATTGGTATTATTTAATTACATAAGTTAATGAGACATGTTATTCACATTCCAAAAATATTAGTATCCTTTAAGCATTTGATATGAAAAAAACACTTGAATTTCAAACTTTGGATTTAAAATAAGATTGTGAATGGGCTTGTCATCCTCCTTCATAGCAGTCAGATGTGCAGTATTTCCCTAATTACTTTGCTTGATTCCCATTGATATTCGGATATAAAATCAATTTAGAAAACATTGGTTATTAGGAAAAAATTGTTTTGAATGCAAAAGGAATACAGTACAGTTAAATGTAATCATAAAAATGCAAAAAAAGATTTAAATGTTTAAACTAAAGTATAATATTCAGGAAAATTAGATAATATTTGCTTAGGTGAACCAATAGAAGGTTATATATTTTATATATTATTATCTTTTATAAATCTGTTTTAGAAAAGAAGATTGACAGAATGTATCTCCTTCATTACATGCTTTAATTCACATTTGTGAAGTTTGATTATTAGTGACAAATTAAATTTTATTCTTAAAATAATTTAGTACAAAATAGATTTAAAATGTTTCCAATTCAGGTGCTCTTATTGTTTAAAGAACATTAGTAAGGTTACAGACTGTAAGAAAATGAACTGCTTTTTGCAGTTTATATTATTGATAGATGTTAATTGTATATATTCATAAACTTCTGTGAATGTCATAACAGTAATAACATTTAGTTTACTCATGCATAGGAATTCTTAATAGTTTTATTATTTTTTTTTCCTTTAATGTTAACAACACACCCTTTTTGATTAATAAAATGAAAACAACACTGGGGTAAATTATGCATATAGTTAAAATGCTAGTTTTGTTAAATTTTAAAGGAAGCTTAAAAATCATAAATAAGGAAAATAGTTTCTCAGCTATTGAGTCCAAGTTAAACTCTATAACACTGGGTAGCTACCATTATGCCTGGAAAGCAGGGACCTATGGGAGCTCCCCACAAGGTCCCTCCAAAAACCTATAAAAATGGCTCTGAACAAATTCTAGAACTGCACAACCCACAAAATAGCAGAGGGAAGCAGCTCAGGACAGCCTGGATGGTTGCTGGGTAAGGTCTATTATGGGAGCTGGGAGCAGAGGGGAGCAGAGCCCAGCCTGGGCCATGCCCAGACTAACCAGAGTGGGAGCCAGGCAAAACAGGCACTAGCACCCTGAATCAGTGAGCTGTGGAAGTTATCAGACTTCTCAACTCACAAACACCAAAGACAACAGAGAAAGTTAGTGGAAAAAGTTGTGGGGACAGAGAGAAGGAGTTTGTGGTTTGGCCACTGCCCTATGGGTGGTGGCAGTGGTGCATCTCCACAACTAGAACTGAAGTTGCTTCAGGCCCCAGGCCCACCTGGTGGGAGGAATTAAGTGGCAGATCACAGCAGAAGTGCAGAGCCTGCTTAAAATCTGAGTCTTTGTCCA
>JAQQSZ010013654.1:0-11708 GCA_028646595.1 Phalanger gymnotis
ATATATATATATATATATATATATATATATATACCATTATATAAACAGAGTAAATTACACAAACCAGTAGAGAGTCTTCTAGTTGTCTGTCTAATATCTGGGTTTTCAAAGATGGGGATGGGGTTCATTTGGCTACCCAGAATCTTGTTACCAACACTCTTCCAATGAGTGTGCCCTGAAAGGCAAAATGCTAGCCTCTCAGCTTACATACACTTCTTCAGGGTCAAAGGGCTTCATAACCACGTGACTCAAACCCATGTGACTTAGGCCTTCTTGTGACTTAAATGCTTGCTCAGGGTCAGAGGGCAGAACTAGGCCTTTCTTTGATGTAAACAGGTCATCACAGACTCTTGATTCAATCAAACATTCCTTAGTGCTGAGAAGCACTTCAAAACAAAGACAACAAAAAGTCCATTCTGCTTGCCATTACATTTGAAAAGCAAAACTCATCAAAGGTACTTGATTACCTCAGCATTCCAAAAGGGAAAACAGGAAAAAAAAGTCCTACCCTAATTACCATAACACCTAATTATTTAGTGAGCTTGAACGTTCTGCTCCATGAAAAGGCCTACATTTGACCTCCACTTCATTTAGGATATATTTTTTATTTCACTTGCCTTATCTATAAAATGGCTACAGTAATGTCAAAATATATAACTAAAATGAAAAAGAAACTATTTAGTACATTGCACTAGAGATAGACATGATGGATATGAGATAGGGAAAAAACAATGATTACATGAAGAATATAAAATATACATTCTAATGTAACATCCAGCTTCAGAAAGGGAAACCCGGTGACTCTATGTAGTTTATTTGATACTTTAGAAAGAGAATCAGGGAAATCAAATTTGAGAATTAGCTGGAAATAAGGGTTAATACAAAGGACCCAAACAGTACTTATTTCATTCTTCTCCCTTCCTTCTCGCCATGAGAAATAAGAATATTTCTCCGTGATTGTGAGGGTTAGTGGTAGGAAAGAGGGGAGCTGTTCTCCCTTTCACTTTATACCAGAGGTTAGCCTTTGAATGCATGCTTCCTCAGCAAGCCTGTGTCTGAGATGGCACTGCTTCTTGGTGTCTTTTTTCTTTCCTTTGATACAGGGTCTTATGAGCTTTCAAAACTTGGAAGGAACAGAGGTCCAAAGATAGGAGTACCTACCAGAGTTGGCCACCATCCCATCCTAGTGTGCAAATATAGTCCAGAGGTGCAACCTTCTTGATTCAGCCTAGCAATGGTTATATGTGGGATTGATGTAATGTGCCTTGCAAGAAAGGAGCAATAAATCCATTGACAATGTCACATTTTGAAGTCCATGTGAGAGAGTAAATGCTTTCTCGTACAGCTTTAAGTTTGAGTCTACTCTACCTTAGTTGAGGCAATAGAAGGTGGAGGGTTCAAGGATTTTTTTTTTTTTTTGCCCCATGGTACTTGCTATTTCTTTTTTTTTTAAGCAAATATAAAAGCTAGCTATTATCATTCCATATTCATAAAACAAAATCTATTGATAGTGGGGTATTAATTAATTATATTGATGAAATCAATGGGATATTAACTGGCTATTGATATTGGGGAAAACTTGCTAGAATGGAGGCTCAAGCTAACAGGCATCATAAAAATACTTTAATCTCACATTACCCTTAGAACCCTGAGGAGGGGAAAATGATATAACATCCATCTGTGGATGCAGTTGGACAGCACAAATTAAATATTGGATAAGTAACCTCAACGTTTATCATTATTACAGTATTTTTTCTTAAACATAAATAATGGAGTTTTTAAATTTCTATTTTGTTAAGATGGCAACTGCAACATAGTCCTTACTGTTAGTGGTAACAGTAGGATACAAAATGTGTTCCTCTTAGGTGTCCTATTTTTTTAAAATGAAATATTCATAGCAAATATTTCTATTTCAAAATTGCTCATGGCTAAAAATGTATTTGACTGGCTTTTAAGTTGAGTAAACATTAAGAATATTGTGCTATTTTATCATTGGAAGTTAAATTCATATCATATAATAGACATTATCATTTAAACTTATATAGATTTTAGGTAATACATTCCATCAAGTAACTTTAAAAAATAATGCAAATAACTACATTAAATCATAATTAGGCTGATTCTCCTTCTGTTTTCCAAGGGCATTGTGACTTTCCTTTCTCCTGTTATTCTCATTAGTGCAAAGACTAAGAATGCCTATGTTTTGTTGGCCTTGCTTTCTGTAAAAGATTTTTCAGGATACTATAAGCAGCCTGTTAAATTTTTTTCTTCAGACTTTATCTTAAAGGGATTTTATATTCTTTTTCTCCCTCTATACTCAGATATGACATAACATAACATAGTTTTAAAACAGAGTTACTTTCTCAAATGTTGTGGATATTGGACTTATATTTGGACCGAAGCCTTGTGCCAAAATTTTTGGAAAGTGTACAGTTATCGTATTCTTGGAACTGCTGAATTTAATACTAAAAATATTGTTAAAAGAGACATTTCCTGAATGAATTAGGAGGTACTTAAGTTTTGATTTGAGCAAAGAAAGTCTGTATAAATAAGCTTTGCAATTCTGGCAGTACTATTTTTCTTTTTTTTTTTTTCTTTTTGAAAAACACATGTACTGTTTCTGCATTGTTAATGTCAAGTTATAGTAAAAATAAAGTTAGATAAAGACATTGTAATAACCTGGACATCAAAGTACAAATGATCCTCTAAAGTATTTTCATGAGAGGAATACATTATAAGATTGAATCACAGTTGATTCAATGTATTGACCTCAAAGCTACATCTCAAATTATTGTTATGTATACAGTTTGAGATATCATGCCACTATGTCATATGCAATGATTTGAATAAGTCCAAATAGAATTCATTTTATCACGTAATTCATTCTATCATACATTTTTACCTACAAATTGAGATAAAACTATCTCGAATGAAGAATAATGAATTTTTAAAAAGACATTGTTTTAAATAAACAGAACAATCTGCCTCTTGAAATCTCTTGTTTTTTCTCAAAACTTAGCAAAATCACCACCTTAAACATAAAGCTTTTCTTGATCTCCCAGTGATTTTGCCTCCCCCTACCTATTACTTTGTGTTGTGGTACAACCATTAATTTTATATATGGGGAAATTAACTTCAAGAAAGGTTAGGTTACTTCCCAAAGGTCACACAGCTAGGAAAGTGGTAAAGATTAAAACACATTTCTTTTGTGAAAAGAGGTTCCATGATGAAACCCTGTAATGTTAATGTAAGTTAAAGATCTTCTCCACCCCTTAATATGCCTAAGAGAGCTGTTTTGAATCTGAGTCACATGGAAGCCTGAGTCACATGACCCTGGGTCTGAGAGTTGTGATGCCCTCTGGCCCTGAAGAAGAGTACATTTACTCTGAGGTTAATGTTTTGCTTTGGGGCTCTCTCACTGGAAGAGTATTCATGTGATTTGGCCAGATAAGACTCTGGGTAACCATTAGGGAGGCCCCAGCTTTGAAAAAGCCAGATGTTACTGCTTTTCTCTCTCTGGTGACTACATATGTATTGCTTTTGGTCGGATAGTTAGAAGCCATGTCTGTTGGTCTCTGTATTTGCTCTGTTTATATAATTGCTGCTTGTAATTTTAGTTTGTATATTCTCTGAAGTTCAAGGTGCTGACTTTTTCCCCTGAACTAAGTGAATAAAATATGTATGTTTATTTAAAATGAGATTGTAAACCCCTTGGAGTTGCTTTCCTTTAGAAAAGCAGATCAAAGAAGCAGTGCTAGCAGCCTTCCTGTGTACTAGTGTTATTGGTATTACACTCCCACAGCAGCTGCAAGTAGCATTGTTGTTACAGAAACCTATGGTTAGAGTGCATGATCTGGTTGAGAATCCAGCAAATGAGACTGAGAAGGAATGGGTTAGTACTTAGTTGTATAATCAGGCAAAGTGGTATCCCAAAAATTTAAAAAGAAGAGAGCATCAAAGAACAATATATGATCAACACTGTCAGAAGGATTGAGAAAGATAAGAATTGAAAAAAGCTATTGGATTTGGCAATTAAGAGATTTTTGGTAAATAAAGCCTCATTATAAGGTATTGATAAGTGAGTTAGAGGAGAGAAAGTTCTGGTACCTATAGTAGATGACATTTTTAAACATATATTTTATATGTTTTATTAAGTTTTTGCCAATTACATTTTAATTTTTTTCAACTATCATTATTTTTCATAATTTTGAGTTCCACATCCTCTCTCTTCCTCCATCCTGTCTCTTTCCCACCCATTGAGAAGGCAGGAAATGATATCAGTTATACATGAGACACAATGCAAAACATATTTCCATATCAGCTATGTTGCAAAAGAAAACACACACACACACACACACACACACACACACACACACACACACACACACACCACAAGACAAAAAGAAAGAAAGTAAAACACTTTTGCTTCAATCAACACTCAGAGTTCATTGGTTCTTACCATGGAAGTGATAGAATTTTTCATCATGAGTCCTTTGCAATTGTTTTAAATCATTGCCATGACCAGAATAGCTAAGTGTTTCAGAGTTGATCATCCTTACAATATTGTTCTTACACTGTCCTTGTTATGCTCACTACATGTTGCATCAGTTCATGTAAGACTTCCATGGTTTTTCTTAAACCATCCTGCTCATCGTTTAATATATCATGACATATTCATCCATTCCATTCCACAGCTGATGAATAGTCCCTCTCTTTCCAATTCTTTTCCACCACAAAAAAGAGCTGCTCTTTTTTGTGGTGGAAAAGAATTGGAAAGAGAGGGACTATTCATCAGCTGTGGAATGGAATGGATGAATATGTCATGATATATTAAATTTTGTACAAATGGGTCATTTTCCCTTTTCTTTGATCTTTTTGAGAGTATATGACCTTGTCATGTAGTTTAGCTACAAAGGGCAGAATAGATATAGCACAATAATTAGTGGGAATGAAAGGATCAAGTTAGGGTTTTTGAAGATTAGTGCTAGACTACTGAGAGCCTTGAATGCTAGTATCTTAGCTCTCGTGCCTTATGTTTCTGTTTTGGCATAGAATGACCATGATCTCAAAGTCTAAAATATTTAATAAATAAATAATTGGAAATTATCAGAAGATATAGGAATCAAGAGAAAAGTATTCAAAAATGGGCCTTATAGTTACAGTAATTAGCTAATAGACTCCTTACTCTTCTCTCTGTTCCCTACAGAGAGCCTTCAATCAGATCCTGATGCCAGCATATTGTGATATGAGTATTTTATTAGGATTGTTATTGTTTTTGTGCCATGGAACTAGATACAATGTCAGTACTGGAGTCATTCAGTCAATTGTTAAAGCAGGGTCTACAAGATTTGGAACATGTCTACAGACTCTCTTTTCTCCCTTATTATGATATCTTGTATTCCTAGTATGTTTCTTCACATTTGACCTTTGTTTTCCTTATCCCATTTAATTAAATTCTTCCTATGTTTACTGTCTTTGATGGTACTTCTTCCTCTGAATCTACATAGAACGAGACAATAGAGATTGCAACAAAACCTGTCCAAAGCCCATGACATTCTGAATAAAGAGTCTGAACTTTATTCTTTTGCTAATGGAGGACCCCTGGAGATTCTGATCAAGGGAAGCATTTATTAATACATGGCTGATTTTAAAGTAGTGAATTGTTAGGTCAAATGGAAAAGTACAATGGAGTAAATCATACTCACAGGTGCTGAAAAAAAAGCAGAGTGAATAGGAAATGGATCACTTGTTGAAAATTTGTACTATACTTGTACATACATGTTATAAGAAGGCAGAATTTATGATTTCAAAGAGAATCATATATATGTCTGAACAGTTCAGAACAGCAGGATACAAGGAATTCTCTAAGTAGAAGGCAGAAGGATGAAAGCATTTATTAAGGCTCCAAAGTAACAGACCCATGAACCAGCCTCCCCATTTTGATATTTTGATCAAAAGGTTCCAGGCCCAATAAGTCTGCCTCACAAGAGTAACCAGGAGGACACAGAAAAACATGATGGTATTAAACCAAATCATATTCATGCTTCCCCTCTCCAGTAAGAAGATTACCCACTGGCCTGAAGTCCTTGCGTGGCACTCCTTGATCCACACACTGGTCAACCCTGCTTCCGGGTCAGCTCTGCTTCCGGGTCAGCTCTGCTTCCGCAGCTCCTCCTTAGGCTTCAGCTTTATCTTCAGCTTCGGCTGTAGCTGTCTCTGGTTCCAACAGAAAATCAATCCCCAAGCTGTCCTCTCTCTTCCCATCAAGCTCCTGGCGTCATCAAGTGCCACCTGAATGACCAGAGCCCATTGGTTCCCGAGTTGGCTCTTCCCCTTAGGACCCCTGGTGGCTCACATCCACATAGACTAGGTCAACACCCAACAGGGCGTGGCTCTGTACTTAACACCTCCCCTTAGCCAGCCCCAACTTGGGCCCCACCCTGGGGCCCACCTCAGTCATCAATCCACACCCACATAGGTTTTATACCTAATAGGGCTTTGGGCCTGGAGCTTAGCACTTAGCAAGATTCAATGAAATAGCTGAATCACTCAAAGCAAACAAAAGCCAAACTCCTCAAGGGCACCTGTTGAACTAAGTGCTAAGGAGCCCATTTTGCTTACCAACAAAATATACTTTCTGATGGAAATAAAATAGCAGCATTGGAATGTGACACTATCCTATTTTTTTTTTAAGAAGCAAATGGTAAATTGCTTAATTTAATACTGCATTTTTTCTAATTAGAAATATTTTGCAAAATACAATCAGATCTCTCTCTCTCTCTCTCTCTTTCTCTCTCTCTCTCTCTCTCTCTCTCAAATTAGTCTTTGGAAGAAATGCATCAAATCCCACATGAGGGAAGAAGTAACTGGAAGAAGAAATAGATGTCATCCCCTCCAAAAGCCATAATATACATCCAAATCCAATATCCATCTAAATCCAATATCCAAAATATACATATATATATATATGTGTGTGTGTGTGTGTGTGTGTGTATGTATAAATGTATCTTTAGTTTTGCTTGTATGCTTTAGGCAAGGGCATTGCCTTCACTAAGAGCTCATGATAAGTCAAATCTCTGTATTTTTTTCTGCCAAATTATCAGTTATACTACATTGCCATGTGCTAGGTTGTTATTTTCTGCAGTGGCCTTCAACCCATCAGAAAAAAATCTCATCATTAGAGAAGTACAGAAGAGATCAAATTTCACATAAAAAGTGAAAGATAAGAGTATTGTTTGGCAAACTGGAAGGATTTCTCAGCCAAAAGGTGATATCATGTTTGTATGAGTTCATAGCTAAAGGCTTGGTTAAAAAGCTCTGCAAGAACTTTTTTTTAAGCCGAGCTATCTTGATTTGTGTATATGTAGGTGTCCTGTATATTAACTCTGCTTTGAAATAGAATTGTACTATTCTGACCTTGTATTTATGTCTCCAATTTTCAAAAAAATTTATATATGTATAAAGTGGTCAAATGGAAATAAAGTATTATGTTCTTTTTAGCATTATATCCAAAAATAGATGTAAACAAAAGTGTAGACTTTGTCTTGATTCTGTGGTCTTAAGAAGATTTTTCCCGTTATTCTCATAAAGTCTTTGAATAAACTGGTGGCATTTCTCTTGATTAAACAACAACAAATTGGCAAGTGATTCCATGATTGTACAGCTCAAATTATACTACATATTAGAGATTTATAGTAGAAATTTTTGTTCTATACATTTTCACAACTTTTACTTGGCACGTTAAAAAATTAAATAAGTGAAGTAGCTTTTATCTTATGCCAAGAAGACAGAAATTTGGTCTTATATTTTTACACATAAGGCCATTTTTGTTTACTAAACTATACTCAACTCAAACTATTCTTTTTTTTTCTCTTTTTAATTTAAAAAGAAATGGAAAGTAAGGAACATGTTATGTTCTTAAATTCTTTTGACTGCTTCTACGTAAAAGATTTCAGTACAAAGGAGTAATCTTAAATTTGAATTTTAAAGTTTGGCTGCCATGAAAGTAAGCAGAGGACACAGGCAAGTAATTGAAGTCCTGCAATGCTTCCATTTCAATCATAATGACTTATTTCTGGAAAAATTTTAGTGAGAAAAAGTTTGAAATGACTTCTGAAGGTTTGTTTTAAAGAACAATGAGCACTTGAACTTTAAATCCTCAACATTTTGAAGAGTCAAGGGTCTCTTTCTATCAGAAGATAAAGATACTAACATTTATTTTGTATTATGACATTAAAATAGTGTTAATTAATTGTTTATATCTATTGTCACTTATTTGTACTTTGTCTCCACAGATGCTCGTGGACAAAGGCTTTATCATTATTTTCTTTGGTATCTTTTGTCAGTACCTAACTAACAGCAAGAAGAACAACAACAAAAACAAACAAACAAACAAAAAAAAAACAGGTCACTGAGAACATTATCAATGGGAAAGCTTTTAAAATACTTAGTTTCAACATCCTAAAACAAATTATAATTGCAATGACTGGCACCAATGCTACATACATCAAAAACTAATGTCAATGTCTTAGGTCTTATATGACACAAAGGGAGCAGGTAGTCCTTGAAATATTTCTCATGTCCCTACCCTGAGAATCTGTGACCTTATTTTATAGGATAACAAAATCATAGATTTAGTATTGCAAGCAACCTCAGCAGTCATCTAGTCCAAACTCTGTATTTTATAAATGATAAAATGGAAACTCTGATGTGGAATGATTTGTGTAAGGTTAAACAAGTTGTAAGTAGCACAGCCAGCATTTGAACCTAGTAACAACTTTCATCATACTATATGTTTCTCCTTTGGCAAGTCACTTAACTTTGTCAAGGATCTTAGGGTGGTGGTGATGGCTGTGGTGGTAGAGGTAGAACTTTAAAAGAAAGAAATATGTTCATCACTCATGAAATCCTACCTATTTTACATTTGGAGGTATCTCTCATTTACCAGCTGATTGGTAGAGTCCCATATTACAATCCCATGTCATTTCTATGTTCCAAAGATCCCTCTAGAGAAATGATTGATGTACTCCATTGAAGCTTTTTATTCTGTCTGTTCTAAGTGTTTATTTATAATACCTCTGAATGTATCCACCTTATCTCTCTCCTTAATTGTTATCTTCCTGAGAACAGAAATACAAGAAAGGAGGGAAAGAGAAGTATATGCCAGAATGGATTGAGTAGGGAGATGTATGAGTGGCGATTGAGAGATTTTAGAGTACAGTGGTTGTAAGGAGGACATATATTGGGAGACTAGAAGCAGTATGGGGCAGTGCACAGAAGGTTCAATTTGGAATCAGATAACTTCAGTGTGAATCCTAGTTCTGCTACTTAGCTAGGCAGCATAGTGGACAAAGTGCCTGGCCTAGAGTCAGGAACATTCATCTTCCTAAGTTTAAATCTGGCCTCAGACACTTACTAGTTGCGTGACCTTGGGCAAGTTGTTTAATCTTGTTTGCCTCAGTTTCCTCATCTGCAAAATGATCTGGAGAAGGAAATGACAAACCACTGCAGTATCTTTGCTAAGAAAACCCCAAATATTGTTATGAAGAGTCAAGCATGACTAAATGACACAATAACAAGAGCAAAATCGTGTATGGTAAGCAAGTATGAAAGGCAGCATACTGTAGCAGACAGTGTACTGGATTAAAATCAGGAAGACCTGAGTCTGAATTTTATCTCAGATACTTACTAACAAGGAAACCCTGGTCAAATCACTTAACATCTCTGGCTATCAGTTTCTTCACCTGGAAAATGAGGAACATCTAAGACTTCTTTGAGCTTTAAATAAATAATCTTATGTATTATGAAGGCATAATTTATGATTTCAAAGAGAATCATATACACGTCTGAATGGTTCAGAATCGCAGGATATAAGGAATTCCCTAAGTAGAAGGCAGAAGAATTAAAGCATTTATTCAAGCTCCAAAGTAGCAGACCCATGAACCAGCATCCCCATTTTCATATCCTGGTCAAAAGCTGCCGGGCCAAATAAGTCTGCCTCACAAGGGTAACCAGGAGGCCACAGAAAAACACAATGGCATTAAACCAAATCATACTCATGCTTCCTCTCTCTGGTAAGAAGATTACCCACTGGCCTCAAGCCCTTTCTCAGCACTCATGGGTCCACATATGGGTCAGCCCTGCTACCAGCAGCTACTGTGTCTTCAGCTCCTTTGGCTTTGGCTTTATCTTCAGCTTCAGCTGTAGTGTTTCTGGCCCCAACAAGTCTCAATCTCCAAGCTGTCTTCTCTCCTCTTATAGAGTTTTTGACATCATCAAGTGTTGTCTGAATGACCAGAACTTAGGCTCTGGTGATTGGTTCTTGAGTTAGCCCCTCCCCTTGGGACCTTGGGAGTTTCACATCCACATAGATTAGGTTAACATCTAATAGGAGTTAGCGCCTGGGGCTTAGCACTTAGTAAGACTCAAGAGGGCATGGCTCTGGAGTTAGCACCTCCCCTTAGCCAGCCCCACCTTGAGCCCTACCCCAGTCACCAATCCACACAGACATAGGTTCCACACCTAATAGTGGTTTGGGCAATGGGGCTTAGCACCTAGTAAGGCTCAATGAAATATACTGAATTACTCAAGGAAAAAAAGGCCATTTTGCTTACCAACACATCTTATTACAAAGCTGGACAAGATGCAAGGAAGTCCAATTGAAATGGACAACAAAGGAGAGAAATTGACAAATGAAGAAAGATAAAAATAATGATATACCTTCAGTTTGGAAATAAGAAGCATGAGGAAGGTTAAGAGTGAAAGGTATAGCATAACCAAAGACGTAGATAAGTTTAATGGAGCAATATTTATTAAAATCTGGTGTACTTGAGTGCAAAAGGGGTCAATGTGGGTGGTTCTACAAAGAATTATTATTTTGTACAGTTAAAGGACAAGGAGGTAATGGAGATCTGAATAGAGAAATTAAAATGGTTTAGATAAATCCATAGATGGGGGGCGGAGCCAAGATGGCAACTGGAAAGCAGTAACTGGCGTCAGCTCCCTGCCAAGTCCCTCCAAAAACCTATAAAAAAAATGGCTCTGAACCAATTCTAAAACTGCAGAACCCACAAAGTGGCAGAGGGAAGCAGGGCTCCAGCCCAGGACAGCCTGTATGGTCTCGGGGTAAGGTCTGTCCCAAATGGAACTCCTAGCCCCCAGCTGAGGGGAGCGGAGCTGAGCCAAGCAGAGCCCAGCGCATGCGGTGCGGCGCGGCAGACCGCTGACCGACAAAACCAGGAGTTGAGCGGAGAGTGCCCTAGCATGCTGAATTACTGAGCTGTGGCATGTACCAGACCTCACAATCCACAAACAGCAAAGACTACACAGAAGGTTAGTGGGAAAAGCTGCAGGAGGGGATGGAGTTTGCTGTTGGGCTTCCACCCCTGAGGCAATAGAGGCGGGGAAGCTTTAGAAATTCAGCTGCAGTTGCTTCTGACCCCAGGCCCACCTGGTGAGAGGAATTAAGTGGCTGATCAGAGCAGGAGTGCAGAGCCGGGGGTTCTTGGGGAAGGAGGAGTGCTGGTGAGGCAGCGCATCCGCCCAAGCGTGGAACATAGAACTCTTTAGTCACACCCCGGTGAAAAACTCAAGGGTTAAGTAAGTTGTCTGGGAACATGGCCAGATGGCGAAAACACACCCAGATTCAGTCTCAGACTCTGGAGTCCTTCTTTGGTGACAAAGAAGACCAAAACATATAGTCAGATGAA
>JAQQSZ010013655.1:0-11708 GCA_028646595.1 Phalanger gymnotis
TTTTTATATATCATAATTGATATGGGAACAAGTGCTATTTAATTTTTGAATATTTTTTCTTATTTAAATTTCATATGTTAGAATAAAGTTGTAAATATAATTTCTCTCAGAAACTTGCCTGGCATTTCTAGAAGGAAAAATTGATATTGAAAAATAAGCGTGCAATTACTCAGGGACAACTAAGTGACATAGCCGATAGAGTGCTAGACCTAGAATCATGGAGACCTGAGTTCAAATCTGACCTCTCACACTTACTACCTGTATGACCACGGGCAAGTTAACTAACCTCTGTTTGCCTCAATTTTCTCTATTATAAAATGGGGATGATAATACCTCACAGAGTTGTTCTGAGGGTGAAATGAGATAATAACTGTAGAGCACTTGGCACAGAGCCTGGCACATAGTGAGAGGCAACTTGGTGGCTCAGTGGATAGATCCCTGGGCCTGGGGTTAGGACAATCTGAATTAAAATCCAGCCTCAGATACTTACTATCTGTTTGACTCTGGGCAAGTCGCTTAAGCTCTGTTTGCCTCAATTCACTGGGGAAGGATGCCACTTCAGCAGCTTTGTCAAGAAAACCCCATATGCAGTTTTGATGTGCTATGATCCATGAAGAGTAGCATATGATTGAATGACTGAACAACAATAACAATTGGCACATTGTAAGCACTATAGAAATGTTAGTTATCATCATTATTCGTATTACTTCAATTTAATTCAGCAGTTATTTATTAAAGCCCTATTATGTGTAAGGCATTAAAGAATTCAACAAATAGTTGAACACCTATTTTGTAAAAGGTACCAAATAAAGATATAAATATGAAACAAGACATAAGCCTTGTTTTCAGGGAACTTACAATATGATTGGGGTGGGAGAAGATAAGATATGAAAATGATGCTTATGCACAAATAATGCTCATTCAATGTGAAATTAAATAAATATAGGCAATATCCTTTGCTACATTTCAGGAAGTAGAAATCATATTTTTGGAAGTGATCAGAAGGAGTTTTGTGGAGGACTTTGAATTTGCATTGTATCTTGAAGGAAGAGGGAGTATTTCAGAGGTAAAGAGAGATAATAGGAAAAAAGGTCCATTCTATATGTTAACAAAGGCATAGATAAGGCCTAGAGGGGACAGGGTAAGTTTGGGGTATAGTGAGTACTAGGAGTTTGGTATGAAATGAGATAGGACATCTAGAATATAATCCTATTGCAGGGGACTTTGAATGTCAGTGTAAGCAGCTTGTATGTTATTCAGTGTGTAAAGGAGAGATGTATTACAAATTAAATATATCAATTATATAGTTTGGATTCCCAAATATCTACCTTTATCCAATGTTAATAATGTCCTTCCCTAGGGAGACGCTCATATTGCTCTACTTTGCCTTGGTCAGATTATATCTATAGCATCATCTTCAGTTCTAGGTTCCATCATTCAAGTAGGATATCAAATAGCTGGAGAAAGATCAAAAGGTAACCATATTCAAGGTACTGGAAGTCATTCTATCTCAGTGTAACTTGAAGGAAATGTAGTGGTTTAGCTCAGAAAAGAGAAGACTTTGGGGTGTGTAATAGCTGCCTTGAAGTAAATATTTTTCCATGGAAAATATTCTTGTTCTACTTGTCGTTAGAGTATACAACTGGGAAAACTGGGTAGAAGTTGAAGAGTGGTAGATTTCACATAATACACACATACACACATTCACACACACGCACGCACACACACACACACACACACACATAAACACATGTGCACACATAAAAATTGCCCTTTCCTTTATCACTAGAATTGCTTCTGCTGTGGAATTTCAACTGTTAGAATTTCATTATTCCTGTTCACAATTATCTTTTTGCCACCCGTCACCTCAAGTTGACATCCCAGATGCAGTGTAGAATGATTTTTAATCACTTTCTTATAGATAATCTCAACACCAATTTTTTTTTTTTGCCTACTTCGTAATATTGCCTTGGGCTCCATGAAACATTTGACACAGTTGACCAACCTTTCCTCTTAGATATTCTCTTTCTTATCTGGGTTTTCTTGACACATTTCTATTTTGGTTGTCTTCTACCTGCCTGACCACTTTTTCATCTCCTTTGCTCATTTCTCATCCATGCAACACTCAGTAGATGTTGTATGATCCAAGTCACTATCCAAGTCCATTTTCATTTTTTCTCTATAATCTCATTTGGTGACTTCATCGACTCTATGTGTTCATTTATGTTCACTATGCATATAACTTCCAGATCTATGTGTCAGAAGAAATTCGTCAATAAGGCGTCAGTTTTGTCATGTCCAGGGTGGTTAGCGAACTTCCTTATTACATGGATTCTTCGAGAAACTGTTTCTGGAAGTGTGTAATAATGGGAAATGGAGAGGCCCTATCACTAATCAGAAAATTCACAGGTATTCTGTGATCTTTCTGTCTGTATATGATGTAGTGAAGAAAAATCTTTTAACTAGCCGATGAGCCAAATTGATGTCTCTCTTTCCTTGCAGCATTTGAGAAAAAGAGTATTGCAAGCCACTGAGTGGGGAGAGAGAGGCAAGTGCCAGCAAACTTCTTCCCCTACCATATGTAAAACAATGCAATGTAATACATGCTCAAGTACTCAGTCTACCAAACCTCCATTTTTAATGGCAACCTGGATCATCAGAAGTTCCCCTATGAAGTCAGAATATCTTTCTAATGTATTAGCTTGAACAACCATTCCTGCCAGTATTAATCACCACTTACAATTAGTATCTTTTATATCATTGATTGACCCAGAAATTAGTGCCCAACTATTAATTTAATCGGTTGTTAACTTATTCATATCATCCATAAGCAATTAGATTTTACAAAGGAATATTTACTGATACGGTGAGGAAAGAAATGCAAATACATCCCCCACACTGTGGGTATACTTTCTTATCTACATTTCAGTCCCCGAGCATAGTGACTTTACACTTAAAGCATCAAAAGCATTTGTACCACCAATTTGACTTCTGAATAAATTAAGTCAATGGATAAAGTTTCTCTCTTGCTTTCAGGAAAAGGTGTGTTGGCTGCTGGGTGAATAATTGGGCTAGATCATAAAGGATGCTTCTCTGCTGTGGTGGCCATAGCAATACCTTCCAGGGACTCCAGTTCTTGGGCTTCTGGCCAGCTCATCAGACCTTTTCAAATTCACAAGGTTTTGCTTAGTTCATTCTGTTTCTTATACTCCACTTAAGGGCAGATAGAATGAAACACAAGGACAGAAAAAAAACAGGCACGTCGTATATTCGTGGTTTCATACGCTCAGGTAGAGTGAGGAGCCATTAGCACAGCTTCTCTCTTCTGATCTGGAGGCTTGTAGAAGTCCTTACCTTGATTACAACCAAAAATAGATCACTTTTGCTTGTTAGTGATTTTGTGTGCAGCCCCAGCTCAGCATGTAAGTAAAAGGTTTTTCATGACTCAGTAAATGGACAAGAGACTGTCTCAGAGCTTATGCACAATCTCTAAATTGGGGGCAGGGTTTCTTCTTTCAACAGCAGTGTGAACTTCAAAAGGCAGTTTCCTCAAGCATCCATGTGGCTCAATAAAGGCTAAGTCTTCTATGCATACTCTTAAGACTGGGTCCTCATTAGCCAGAACTCACTCTCTCTCTCCCTCCCTCTCTCTCTCTCTCTCTCTCTCTCTGTCTCTCTGTCTCTATGCCTTTCTCTGTCTCTCTCTGCTTCTCTCTCTCTCTCTCTCTCTCTCTCTCTCTCTCTCTCTCTCTCTCTCTCTCTCTCTCTCTCTCTCTCTCTCTCTCTCTCTCTCTCTCTCTCTCCCAGTGAAAAAATATATATACAAGGCCCTTTGGGGAAGATAATTACAGACAACTACAGTAAATTAACAGTGATGTCTGTTCTACAAACCCTGTAGTAAGAAGAGAAATGGTCCCTAACTTCCATGACAGTACCAATAGTAGTATATATTCATAAACATTATACACACATATATCCATATGCATAGCCCTAATCTCTCTCCTGAATGCTAGTCCCACATCACCAATTAGTTATTGAAAATTCCAATAGATATCTCAAACACATGTTCAAAACAGAATTCATTAGTTTCTCCCCCAAATCAACTCCTATTCTGAACTTTGTGTGTATTTCAAAGGCCACCATCATCGATTTGTTCACCCAGGTGTGTGCCTTCATTGTTATCCTTGACTCCTCACTCTCACTGCACATAGCCAATCAGTTTCCAAATCTTGTTACTTCTATCTCATTACATCTCTTGCATATGTCTCTCCCTATGCATTATTGCAACATATCCTAGGTAGGGCCTGATAACTTCTCATAAGGACTATTGCAATAGTCTCCTAATTCATGTCCTTACCTAAGATTTCTTCCCAATCACACCCATCCTCCACAAGCCACAACTGGGATTTTCCTGAAGTGTAATTCTGATCACGTCATCTGCCTATTCAAGATTATTCAGTGACTCCCTATAAATTCTTGGATGAAAAGTATACTTCTTTGTCATTTAAAGCGGTTCACAACCTGGTGCCTCTCTATAGTACCTTTCCTGTTTTCATATACATTACCTCCTTTTATGTGCTCTGTGATCCAACCCATACTGGTTTCCTTAACTATTCTTCACATATTCTATTGCCTGACTTTTGCACTGGCTGTACCCCATGCCTAGAATGCAAAATGTTTCCTCGTCTATGCGTTCTGGAATCCTTCATTTCCACCAAGACTCAACTCAAGTACCACTTTCTAAACAAAGCCTTTCTTGATCTCTCAGTTGAAGCATACCTTTCCAAAATTAGCTTGTACTCATTTTGCATTATTATGTATATATTGTCTGAAAGTAAATATAGGGCAAGGACTATTCCTGAGAGCAAGGACTCTTTCTTTTTTGGATTTGTGCCCTTAGCTATTAGCACACTGCCTGGCACATAGTATTTGTTAACCTCCTGTTGATTAATTGATTCCATGAAAAAATATGAATACAAGGTCCTTTGGGGAAGATAATTACAGATGACTAGAGTAAGTTGGCAGTGATATTTGTTCTACGAACCGTGTAGTAAGAGGAGAAATGGTCCCTAAATTCTCTGACAGAACCAATAGTAGAAAATGTATTAAAAATATTTAAGGGCCTAAATAGAGTAGCACAATAAGGTATGAACACTTGAAAAATCTAATCTAAGACTCCTGTGCCCTCATCCTTAGTGCTGTAGGACTGTATTCATTTGAAAACTCTGGTAGATACTGTTGTTTCTGAAGTTAAATTTAGTAGCATATGAGGTGAAATGTACTGTGTAATTTATGTAGGTAGAGCAAACATTGTTACTGGCTTTGAGAAAACAGAGAGAACTTCATTTTCAGTTGGAAAATAAAACCAAGCAAAATGGAAAAGGGGATTATGAAAAAAACCAGTGTTCTCTACAATTGGCCTGTATTTCTGCTTACTCATTTAAGTCATTATGTTTACAGAACAATTAAAGCAAGGGAAAAATGGTGTCATCTTCGCAGCGTAACTGGGATACTCTTTGATCTTCTCCTTCGAGGTATGAACTCAAGAGATGCATTTGTTGCCATTTTAAGCTGGCATTTAGGATAAATCTGTTCAAGTGACTATTATATTTATATATATATATATATATACATACACATATATATATAAACATATATATGTATGTATGTGTACACATATATACACATACATATGTATATATACTCATATTTATATTTATATACAGAGACTGAGAGACAGAGAGTCATATACACACAGACACAGATATAGAGACAGAGACAGAGAGGGAGAGAGAGAGAGAGAGAGAGAGAGAGAGACAGAGAGACAGAGAGACAGAGAGACAGAGAGACAGAGAGAGAGAGAATTTCATCTTCTGAACATATACCAAAAAGTAACAACTATTGCTTAGTTACAAGGACTAAAAAAAAGTCTTTTTCCCCTCTTGCTGTATCATTATTTGGAATAACTTAAAGTTTTAAAAGAAGGTATATGCTTTCTCAAGCCCTTGCTCTTGCTGTTGAAAAATTCCCTAGGAAGTACTTTGAAATAAAGGCCAAATAGTGTAAGATATAATCATATGAGAAAAACTAGTAGGAACCAGGGATCATCAACCTGGAGAAACAAACATAAATGGAATCATGCCAGCTGTCTTCAGACATTTGAAAGCCCACACTGTGGAAAAGAGTATTATTCTGGTCTTTTTTTAATAGAAAGGAAATTTAGAACCAGTGGGCAGAAATCAAAAAGAGGCAAATTTTGGCTTAATACAAGAAACAATTTTTTAAAGTAAATGTACTGGCTCATGAAATAGTTCCCCATCACAGAAACTGAATAAGCAAGGCTAAGTGACCATTTACCATGGATGATATATTTTTAAAATTATATGTATTTATTTTTAACATTTTTTTTAAAATTCTGCGTTCCAAATTCTCTCCTCTCCCACTCCTCCTCCAACCACCTATATGGCCAGTAATGTATTAATTATTGTACATATGAAGTCATGCAAATTTATTTCCATATTAGCCAAAAAAGAAATAAAACAATAAAATGCAAGAAATATAAAGAAAGTGGAAAAAAATATGCTTCATTCTGCACTCAGAGTTTATCAGTTCTCTCTCTGAAGGTGAATAGCATTTCTTACCATGGCTCATTTAAAATTGCCTTGATCACAGTAGCTTTTTTTTTTTTAACAGTTAACCATCATTATAGTGCTGCTGTTACTATGGACAGTGTTCTGAATCTGCTCAGTTCACTTTCCATCATTTTCTATTAGCCTTCCAAGGTTTTTCTGAAACCATCCAACTCATCATTTCAATATAATATAATATAATATAATATAATATGATATGATATAATGTAATATAATGTAATGTAATATAATATAATATAATATAATACAATAGTTTTCCATCACAATCAAATACCACAACTTGCTCAGCCATTCTCCATGGTGGGCATTCCCTTATTTATTTTTTTCTTTATGTACATAACTATCAAAGGATTACTATATAGAGTGAAAAAATAAAAAGAAAATTCATCTGGAGAAATAAGAAGTCAAGAATATCAAAAGAATTTATTTTTTAAAAAAGTGAGAAGGAAGGGGGACTATCAGTCCCAATTATCAATCTATCTATAAAGTAGTAATCATAGGAAAAATTCGACACGGGGTAAGAAATCCAGTGATCAGTCAGAGCAGACTAGAAACAAAATACACAAAAACAAATATGCGTAGTAGTCTAGTTCTTGATATACCTCCAAATTCCATGTATCAGGACAAGACATACACATACATATGAACATAAATCATTATATATAGTTAGAATATATATGTATATATAGATAAAACAGTTATGTATGTGTGTTTACATATATATTTATATTAATATCTATGTGCATATATGTTCAGTATGAATATGTATATTTCAACATACACATGCATTTGTGTGACTATGTATATGCATGTATGTTCACATGTTTGCATGTGTGTGTTGTATGTATACATATGGGTACATATGTATACATACAACACACATATGCAAATATACTTTGTACATTGGTAGGGTGGGCAGGAAGCATGCTGCCAGATTATGGAAAGAAGAATCATCTTGGCAGTGGGATGTAGTCAGTCATGTGTAACCACATTTTCTATTCTCTAAGATGGAATGGTGTTTGCTTCTGCTTTTTCACTATGAGGAAGGCCATCTGTATGAACTGCCTCCCTGTGTTTGTAAAGCACTTTGACATCTCTGTCCCTCTGTCTCTGTCTCTCTCCATCTCTCTCTCTTGCTCTAGCTCTTGCTCTCTATCTCACTCTGCCATTCAACCCACCTGACTGGGTGGGGTATATTCCAACCACAGGAAGATGCTTAGACAGGAGAACTCCTTGCAAAAATAAACTCCCAGAAAGCAATACGGTCTCCTTGCCAAGGCCAGGCTCTGGGCTGCCATTGTGCGCAACAATGTCTGCCTTTTTTTCATGTCAGCACAAACATAAGACATTCTAAGTTTTAAAAAATGGATAATGCTTGAAGTAAATATAAAAATTTAATCTTCTTCCAAGAAGAAAATTCCGTTTATACCAACTGATAATCCACGGGCTGTCAGTCTAGCCATATTGAATTTTAGGTGGTAAGGGCCAAATGCATGTTTATCCTAAACACATGCGTTTGTTCTGGCCTCATCCCTTCAGCTCCCGTGGATCCTCCCTGTTATCCTTCACTGTTGTTGTAACTTTACATATTACATGTCATTTCCACAGTCAGTGTTAATAAGATTATTTAGCACCAGATACATTTTGAGCTTTTCTCTGTGAATTCAAACTTCCAAATTTAATTTTTTGTTCAATAAAACTTTTAATGTAAAAAAGCACCATATCCTATACACACAACATACTTACATAGATACATACACACATACATGTACATATGTCAAGACAAAAGTAGGAATTTGTTTTTCTTTACCATACATATTTGTAATTCTTTTTCCTTTTTCATTGGGAATTGGGGAATGGTAGGGGGAGTCATTGAAAGTGGAAGAAAATGTAGACCTGAATATAAAATGAAATAGAATTTATTTTTTAAAAAATAAAGACAATTGGTATACTTCAAAACTTAATAGATCCAAGGTGAAGCCCATTAGAAAATTTTCATTTTGATGAACTTAATTCAGCTTAATGAAAATTTATTAATCATCTATATATAAGGCAGAATACATTTATTATAGAAATCTTTGTATGTCTGAGGATGGCTAGTGTGTTGATTGGTACCAGTTCCCAGAGCTTCTTAAGTAAGATTCACAACCAGTAAAGGGAATTTGATCTACATAGGAAGCAAGTAAATATCCACAAACAAGACGATAAAGAATGCCTATATCCTGGATGGTCATTGTAAATGAATAAAGTAGTGGACATGACACAGAATTGAGCAGGATGAGGTGAGAAGGTTATGTTGCCTTCGGAAAATTTCAGCTTTTTTTAATGAACCTAAGCATATCCCTGAAACAAAGCTCATCTTTTTAATACCAGTATTGTCCCACAGCTGTTGTATGGCTGTGTGTTATAGGATGCTGTAGTTTCCAAAGAAATGAAATAGAGAGATAATCATAAGGAACCAAAGAGATAATCATAAGGAACATAGTGGAAATATATTACAAAGAAGGAATTATGCAGGATAAGTTGTATAAAAGGTATCATCAAAGAAATATATGCCCCAAAACAAAAAATAAGACAGGCTGGTCACATGTCAAGGGTGAGGGATAACCAGTCTGTCATCCACTGGCCTCCTCATGCTCACAAGAGAAACTGGGGGAGGTCTTCTGCATTTTGATTGTACTCTCCATGGAAAACTCCTGGGAAGACATGGGTAAGAATAGCCCATTATAGCCAGATGTGGATAAGTTCTACTTTCTGTCTTTGGAGAGCATATGCACATAAAGGAAATTCATTAGAGTACTTCTGTATGCTTGAGGCACTGATACAAATAGTGTAGATACAAAGGAAAAAAATCAGACAAGGGTTTCTCCTAGAAGACGTTATAGTTTACCTTGGTTTTTAAAACATGGCAGAGTATAATTTCTAAAATCTATTCACCATGCCATGTATATGGTCCACTATTTCATTCTGGTATTTTTAGTTTCAGAGAATCACTATGTTTCATTCCAGTGATCACGCTGTAGGTTTTTATAACCAAAATCATAGTTTCTCTTACATAAAACCAGGTTGTATATTTCATATAGATCAATTCAGTTTTGAAAAATTATTCAATTATTAACTAGAATTCTAAATTTTTTGCCAGAGATTATTTTACAATATTAACATAATACTAACAGCAGTCCTATGGTGAAAGCATCTAATGAAATGAGAAAAAAAAAGTGGCTGCTATTATAGTTCCAGCAATATGAAGTGAGGAACTGTAAGGGTATCATTCAGTATCTGGGTCAGGGATGTTAGTCAGGGCCCCACCTAGTTCAAACTTAGGGTGACTTGAATAAAGGCCAGAGGCCAGGATCCAGCCACTGCACAAGCTGCCTTTATTATTGGCCTAGTTATATGAGTTCTGGGCAGACTCCCATTCTCTGTGGCTATCCAAGCAACCAATCACACCCATTCAATGTGGCCTGGTGGACTAAGCAAATCACTGGAAATTGGGTACTTCTGGGTGCTAATCCTGGCCCTACAACTGATTCACGCTGTGTCCTGCCTCTCTTAGTGTGTTTCTTCAGCTGGAAAGTGGGGATAATAATACTGAAGTATTTCTTGAGAGTGTTATGTGGATACACTATTAATAACAGGCTTTAAGAAAACAAGGTAACATTTACATGAAATGTTGGATTAGGAAATTTCTTAGTGCTGCAAAGTAAAGGCATACTTTAACTTTAAGAAAACCCAGTATACAAAAGACCAAATATTTAACATAGTTAAATTAAGGAATTACTTTTCACTTTATGGAAGAAGTCCTCATTTAAAAAAAGAGGGTTAGCACAAGTTGAGCCCTGTAATGTGGTAAAATAAAAAGTATTGGATTAAGTCAGGAGACCTGAATTTTAGTGGAAATTCTGCCAACTAGCTCAGTGACCTCAGGTACTCCTTTTAAGTCTTATTTTCTTCATATGCATAAGGAGATGGAATTAATTGACCTCTAATATTTCTTAGCATTTAATGACTCCAAGTTTCCTTTTGATAGGCACAGCCTCATAGGTAATTGACATGTACTAGGTGCTCAATAATGATTGTCAAATGAAAGAATTAAATACTATAATTCAAATACACATATTGAAATTTTCTAGGTTTTTTGAGAGAGGAAGAAAGGGTCTAGTATTTTAGAAACATGGACTACAAGGGCCTATGTTTGAATTGTGACTAACTCTATGCCTTGTACTTAATCTCTTTAAGTCTCTGTTTCTTCATCTGTAAACTAGGGCAATGATATTTGTATTAACCTACGCCACAGAGTTCTTGTGAGAAAGTTGCTTTATAAATCTTAAAGGAGTATATAAAATGTGAGTTATTATCATTGGATTATATCAATGTAAATTTTTAAATTTTTTTTTCTTTTTCTTTTTTCTTTTTATCTTTAGTTTGCAATACACGGTTCTATAGAATTTTGAGTTCCAGATTTTCTTCCCTCCCTCCCCACCTCCCTACCCAAAATGGCATGAAGTCCCATATAACATCCATGTATGACTTCGCAACGAATCAATTTACACACTAGTCAAGTTGTGGAGAAGAATTATGACCAATGGAATGAATCACGAGAAAGGAGAAAAAGAACCAAAGCAAAACACAACCCAAAAACAAATACAAAAGGGAGAAAAAAAGGGGGAGAAAAAGGTGAGCATGAAGTGTGCCTCAATCTACATTCATACTACATAGTTCTTTCTCTGCATGTAGATAGCATTCTCCATCGTGAGTCCTGTAGAGTCGTCTTTGCACATTGTGTTGCTGAGAAGAGCAAAGTCCATCAAGGTTAGTCCTCACAGAATCCATATATCTGTGGTTGTGTATAATGTTCTCCTGGCTCTGCTCCACTCACTTAGCATTATGTCGTGTAGGTTTTTCCAGGTTGTTATGAAGTACGTATCATCCTCATTTCTTATAGCACAATAGTATTCCATTACCTTCATATACCACAACTTGTTCAGCCATTCCCCAATTGATAGGAATCCCCTTGATTTCCAATTCTTAGCTACCACAAAAAGAGCCACTATAAAT
>JAQQSZ010013656.1:0-11708 GCA_028646595.1 Phalanger gymnotis
CCCCCCCCATTATAAGCTTCTTTAAAGCATGTTCTATGTCATAACTTTTACTCCTTGTGCCTTGTATATAGTAATCACTTAATAAATGTTAAGTAAATAGTATGTAAATTGCTATCAACATCTCTTTTATACGTTCCCTTCTCTCTACCCAAATATGGTCCCTCATGACTTTTCACCTGGACCATTGCAATGTTGTCCATTCTTCATTTTCAAAAGGGACCGATAACATTACTGGTGATGTCTTCACTTTGGAGTGAATTGGATTTAAGTGAGGCAGGGCTCTACCAAGTCACCAGCCTCACTCTCTTCCGGAGTCATTGAAGTCCAGTTGTAGGACAAAAGTCAAGACGACTGGTGATGATTCAGGATCTAGTAGATGCCCTTGGCATCTTTGATGCCTGACCAAGCTCTAAGCACTCCACAGCACCTGATCAGCCTCCTTCATAGCTCTTGGAACAAATGTTCTCATCCACTCATTCTGCTGGGGAAAGTCTTCATGTGCCTGGGGTAGATCTCCCCCTAACTCACTGACGGGTTTGAGGCCTGGTGGTTACTCTCAACCTGGTTTAGCCTATCTGATGAGATGGTTATTGGGGTGTGGCCACTGCACATACTACAGTTTCTTGGAGCCACAGATGAGAGTTGGGCGAAGGTGAACACCAAAGGTACTCTGAAAAGGACTTGGCAAGCCCTTGCACCAGAGTTCAGTCTGTCAACACGATGCTCCCTTGACATATTTTAATAAACTCCTTTTAATTTCCTTTGTTCTAAGTTTTGCCTTGTTAATCAGGGAGAAAATCCAAGCAAAGAACTTTCCTTTTAACAACCTATTATTATCAAGAACTCCAAGCACTAAACGGACACAACTTCCTAAAAAACAGGTAGTTGACAAGTAATATAAAATCATCTCAAATATCTTGCCCAGAGGCAAGATTAAGGTAGGGTGACTCAGGCTTTGTCATAGGGCACTGAGGGGTGCATAGGATGTTCAGGGAGGACTCCTACAACAGACTTCTGATGGGCCTCCCTGCACTGTCATTCCCCATTCCAATCCCTCCTCCACTGAATTGCCAAAAGGGGTTTTTCTAAAATGAAGGTCTGACCACATCGTCCCACTACTCAATTAACCTCAGAGGCTCCCTGCTACTTCCATGACGAAATATAAAATCCTTTGTTTGGCATTTAAAGCTCTTTGTGACCCGAACTCTTCCTACCTTTCCAATATTCTTACACTTTACTCCCCTCCATGAATTCTATGACCCAGCATCACTGGAATACTTGGTATTCACATACAACTGGATGCATTCATACTGGCTGTTCCCCAACCCGGAATTCTCTGCCTCTTAACTTCCCTGGCATCCCTCAAGATACAGCTCAGATCCCACCTCTGCAGGAGGCCTTTCCCAGTGCCCCCTTCCCCAGCACCCCCCCTTCTATTCCCTCTGAGATGGCCTTCCACCCACTCTGCATAAATCCTGTATGTGCAAAGTGATTTACATGTTGTCTCCTCCATCAGAACATGAACTTCTTGAGATCAAAGATAGTGTTTTTGCCTCTCTTTGCAGAGTACTTAATAGTCTTCAACTCTATGTACACTTTAGAATTAAAAACATTAGACTCATAGACTGTTGGACCTTGAAAACCATCCAGTCTCACGTTATTTTACAGATGAAGACACTGAGAGACAGACTAAGGGAAGTATGTTAGGTAATAAAACTACAATGGCTCCCTAGTAAATCAACTCTAAACTTCTCTGACTGGCACCTGGGAACTCTAATGACCAAAGTATCAGTCCGTAAATCAATAAACTTTTATTAAGCACCTACTATACGCCAGGCACTATCACATACTTTTAATGCACCTCAACTCCCTGATGCCTATGAGCTGTTCTGTGTGTTACAAATAGATATGGGGCGGCTAGGTGGCTCAGTAGACAGTGCTGGACCTGGAGTCAAAAAGACTCATCTTCCCGAGTTCAAATTTGGCCTCAGACACTTACTAGCCGTGTGACCCTGGGCAAGTCACATAACCCTGTGTGCCTCAGTTTCCTCATCTGTAAAATGAGCTGGAGAAGGAAATGTCAAACCACTCCAATATCTTTGCCAAGAAAACCCCAAACGGGGTCACAAAGAGTCAGACAGGAGTGGAAAATGAATAAACAACAACATTTCCATGCATCTTCAATTTTATTGGAGTAGGTACACTTTTCAGTCATGCTGATCATAAACCCATCCATTCGTTTTGTATATCCCTCCAGCAAACCCTCCACTGAGAGTCTACTCACTATGCTGAGGGCTTTCCTTTTTAACATTTGACAATGCATGAACACCAAGGCAGCATAAGTACTCCCTAGGGGAGAGAGGAAATCTATCTGATAGCAGCATTAGGGCTGGGAATCCATTGGTAACTAGTCCGTTTCCTTCTTGAATCATCCGTCCCCCAGATCATTCTTTATTCTACTTTTGCACATAAGTTACATGTGGCAGCCTACTCACATTCACTTCTCTGTAGACCTCTGAGAGCCTCACAACTGTAATTCTTTGGAGAGCGTAGTATTCCATAATTCCCCGCCTATAGCATCAACTGGAGAATAATAGTGATAAAAAGATGAGTCGTTTCAGGGAAAGGGGAAAGGAAAGAAACGAGCATTTATGGAGCCCTTGCTATGTACCGAGCTGCGCTCTAAGGGCTTTACAAAGATTATCTGAGACAAGTTTCAGGGAGAAGCTTGAGGTCACTAAAAGCACATTATGATTTCCTAAAATCAATTCAATCTCTCCTCTTCCTCCTATTCAATTCTAAATCCAGCTCATTATTCATCTGCAATGATTGTCCAAGTGTAGGTACTGATTGGGCCACTCTGCTGCTTGTCATAGTCTGGACAATAGGTCCAACTCATCTGATTATCTTACCCTTTCACAAAAGTCAATGATTAGGATGCATTCATGGGAAATCATCAGGAATACAGAAAAGAGGAAAGTAAAGTCTAAGATGGTTGGGAAGGTAAAAGCTGATAAGAGACGAGCAAAATCTAGGTGAAGAATGTAGTAAGAAAGACTCTGGGTCTATTCATACATGTCAGGACCATAATTAACCATTAAGAGAAGCTTAGACCCAGGCAGTGTGACTATATTCTTGTCAGCGAACAAAGGGATCGCACAGGTGAGGAAAAGTGAGGTCTGTCTGTTTTATTATCTGTTGTATTTACAGGAGGAAGACAGAATCTGAAACCTACCAATTACAGGGTTAGTGGTGGGAGGAGGGGAGTAGAGAAGCAAATTTGGGAGCCTCCCCAGCCTGCCTGGGCCTCTTAGGAAAAATAGAGGTGTTTCCACAGGGAGGCGAAGAATTCTGAGAAAAAACCCCTCGAGACACAGGAAATCTGTTTCCTGAGAGATCTTTTGCATGACCTCCCTGAAGCAGTCCATGCTTTTCTTCTTACCCAAGGTGGTTATCAATTATGCATACTGCAAATTCAAGCAGGTCTCCCATGTAGAGAAAAGGGCAAATGAGCTTAAGGAACATTTCTTTATATTCTAAGTTAGTAGAGAGGATTATGGGTTCTTTTAGAAAAAATAAATCTGGGAGGGTTGTCAGAAAGAAATTGATCCCTCGGGAAAAGAGAAGAATCAAAACAAATGTCACCCAGTGGAAAGGTGGGTGTAGGGAGGGAGGTTGGCAAATAGCCTGGGAAGGAGAGAGAGACAGAGAGACAAAGACAGAGAGAGACGGAGAGAGACAGACAGACATAGACAGAGAGAACACAGTACTGAAGCTAGACAAGGGGTAAGAAATTGTTACCTTGCACAGGAACTGTGACTCTTCTGGAAAAACTCCAGCATCCCATACCCCAAAAATCCATAAGGAAAATCTATAGGTACTAGTATTTAGGGAGGAACTCAGGTACCATTCCCCCAAAAAGAAGCTCATGGATGGGGTTTGTGTTAATGGGTATGAAAGGGGCACAGGTGCTGTGTGCCTACCTGAAATAATCATCTGAAAAATGAGATCACAACTAACTCATATAGATACTGTATCACTTTTCATCTTTGCCAGCCCAGTGCCTAGTACAGTGCTGGGAACAGAAGCGTTGGCAGAATTGGCTTGATTTCCTTTGATTAGGCTGAGAATTATTTGAGTAGACGAAGGGCACCAATGGATTAAATGGCCACTCAGGATCTCACATCCAGTATGTGTCAGAAGCAGAAATTGGATGGGAATCTTCCTAACTGCAGAGGCACCTCTCTATCCACTGGCAAGCTCTCTTTCCATCATTTATACAGGAGAAAACTGACCCTTAGACAGGTGAAGTGAAATGTCTAGGGTCACATAGCCAGTAAATATTAGAGCTGAGACCCAAATCTGATCCCTTCTGACCCCAAGGCCAGTTTTCTTACTGCCTCCCTCCAACCTCCTAACTAGAATGAGTATCCTGCACAGAAGCTGGAGGCTATGTAGTCCAGCAGGACACTTGCTGATCTGATCAGGAGTATATTAAATTGGAGTCTAAGAGGAGGGAGAAAAAAACTCTAAGCCAAACTATTAAATTTAGTATTATGGAGGATAACAAATATGACAGAAAAAAACAAGAACATAGAGGAGATATCCAGTAATCTCAAGTGAAAACACTAGGAGCAAGAGTTAGGCTGTAGTTACAGCCTCAAATATGTATATGTATGTGTTTATGTGTATGTGTGTAGGTATGTATATGGCTGTGAACAAGTTGAATATTGCATGTATGTGTGTTTATGCATGTGCATGTGTATTTTGTGAATGTATATTGTGCATGTCTATGGATATTATGTATGTCGGTATATGCATATGTGAGCATGTATGCATATTATGTTGTGTGTACATATATACATACCTACAGCTATATATACATAAGATGCCTGTGCCCATATCATATACATACACATGTACAGGCCTATATGTACATGTCTATATATAATATTCATGTAAAAGTATACATGTCTATGTGCATGTATATATGTATACATGCGTACCTATATATACATATATATGCCAATGTGCATAGTACTATATAGCGAACAAAGTAAACTTAAAATGTTAATGTAAAGGAACAAATGTGATCTCATAAGTGTGGGTAGTAGGACTCAGAGTGGAATACAAAAATGAGAAGATATAGATCGTTCCAAAGAAATAACTAGTAGAAAGAAAATGAAAATTTCCATTGTATGCTAAAATGTATGGAAATCCATTAACATAAGGCAATGTTGTCATAGAAGTATAGCATAGACCAAGGCTTCTTCAACTTTTTCCACTCATGACCCCTTTTCGAGTTTCGGAGCTCCTTGGCATTGCATGGCTTGTGATGAACAGTACAAAGTGCACATGCTTTCTGTTCAGACCCAAGGCTGAAGTGAAGCTGCAAGATGCAACATGGGCAAGTGCTGCCAGAAACACCTTGGGTTCGTTAGTCAATGTGAATTCAGAAACCTTTTACTGTTGCCAAATTGTTCTCGACCCTATATGAGAAGTGCTGGAGACCAACTGCCCACACAGAGGATGAGGGCAATAATTTTCTTACATACATCACAAAAACTGGCCCAGAGGCAAAAAAAAGTAATTATGGGAATACTTTGACTCTTTAAAGACCTCCTTCCAACACAACCAAAAAAAAAATCAGACAAATTCTTGACCTGCTTTGTTGACCATTTAATCTTATAGATAGAAGAAGAAGCAACAAGGGAAATTGCTAGACTTAATTCTCACCAATAAGGAATAACTGACTGAGTCTTTCATGTTTTCTTAGAGTTTACACTATTGAAAGAAGGAAACTTTAGGCAGAATTCTAGACTTTAGGAAAGGAGATTTCAAAAAAAAAAACAGAGGAAAAACATATGGTTCCAGTGAAAGGAGGGAAGGGGATATATGAGGGAAGGCAAGTACTGGGTTCCTTGGCCCATCCAAGAAAAGACTAGATTTAGATGAAATGATCTGTGAAAACCCTAGGTGCTCTGTATCTAGCCACAGTCCAATAACTAACACAAGGAGTGAAGCTGGAAAAGACTTCAGAGGTCAACTAATTCAAAGAATGAATTGCCTCTAGAGAACAGCCTCTAATAGATTAAAAAAAAAACTGCTGGAGAAACTGGAAAGTGGTATGGCAGAAACTAGATATATAATAACACTTCACTCTTTATACCAATGTAAGTACCAAATGGGCACATGATTTAGACTTAAACTGTGAATGATAAACAAGTTAGAGGAGCACGGGAGAAATTACCTGTCAGATCTATGGATGGGGAAGAATTCATTAACAAACAAGAGATGAAGAGGATCACAGTAGGCAAAATGGACAATTTCAATTACATAAAATTAACAAGTTTTTGCATAAACAAGACCAATGAAGCTAAAATTAGAAGAGAAGTAAGAAATTGGTGGGGGGAAGGAGGGATCTTTGCAATAAGTTTCTCTGATAAGGTTCTTATTTCTAAGATACATATAAGGAACTGAGTCAAATTTATAAGAATAAGAGCCATTCCCCAACTGATAAATGCTCAAAGAATATAAATAGGCAGTTTTCAGAGGAAGATATCTAACTTATCAATAGTCATATAAAAATGCACTAATTCTTTAATAATTAGAGAAATGTAAATTAACATAACTCTGAGATATCTTGCATTCACCAGATTGACAAAGTCGACCAAAAAAAGGAAAATAACAAATACTGGAGGGACTATGATAAAACAGGTACATTAAAGCACTGTTGTTGGAGCTGTGAACTGATCCAATCATTCTGAAATGCAATTTGGAACCATTCCCCAAAAACTGTGCATAATTTGTAACCCAAAGATGCCAGTGCAATAGCTATACCCATATGTGTGAAAATATTTATAGCAGCTTTTTTCATGGTGTCAAAGAAATGGAAACTGAGGAGGTGCCTACCAATTGGAGAACAGCTGAATAAGTTTTGGTATGTGAAAGTAATAGAATACCATTGTGCTGTAAGAAACGATGCAGGGGATATTTTCAGAAAAACCTGAGAAGACATGTATGAATTGATGCAGAGTGAAGTGAGAAGAACCAAGAGAATAGCGTATACAATAACAACAATACCATAAAGACAAACTATGACTTGGTAACTGATAAAATGACCAACCATATTTCAAAAGGACTCATGATGAAACATGCAATCCACCTCTGGATAGAGAATTGATGGATTCAGAGTGTAGACTGACGTATATTCTCCATATTTTATTTTATTGGACATGGCTAATACTATTTCCTTGACTATATATATTTGCAACAGATTTTCTTTTTCCTGCTTGCTCAATGGGTGAGGAAAGGAGAGGTGAGAGAGAGAACTGAAAACTAAAAAAAAAATTGAATATAAAAAATTCCACTAATAGGAAACTTACCACTTATTTATGGCATCTCATTCTAATTTTAGACAGATGTAATTTTTAGATTTTATCTTCTAATTATCTCTAAATAATGCCCACCCAGTTGTCCTAATTCTGTGCTCTGAATCTGACAAAATTAAGTCCCTTCCTACCTATTTGTTTGGATTCTCTTAAGACCCTTTGCAAGATCATCACCCCTTTCCCACTCTATATCCATGCTGTCGCCAAAGGGTTCTGTCCTTGGACTTCTTTTTTTCTCACCATTCATATTCATATTCTCTCTGTGTGTCTCTTTCTCTATGTCTTTCTCTCTCTCTCTCTCATCTTTCTACAGATGATACCCATATTTACATATCTCACATCATTACTGAGCACTTGTCCTGTGCCACAGGACAACTTCCTACTAGCTAGACTTCTCATAGGTAACTCAAACTCAACATATCCAAAACAAAACACATTGTCTCCCTAAATCTACATCACTCCTTCAAATATATCTACTTCTTTTCAGGGTAACATCATCCTTCCTCTTACCCAGTTGTACAGATGTCTTCTTCTCTTCCCTCTCCTTTATCCCCAGTAGACAATGAGTTGCCAACTCTTGTCAATTCTACTGCCAGAATATCTCTTGCATCCAACCCTTTTTCTCCATTCATATAGTCATCACCCTAACTCAAGCCCTTATCACCTCTTGCTAGTACTTCCTAATTGGTCTCCCTTTAATCAAGCCTTTCCAATCCATCCTGCATGCAGTAGACAAATTGGTATTTCTAAAACATTGGTCTGACCATATTATATCTACGCTCAAGAAGCTTCAGCAAGCCCTTTTGTCTTTAGGATAAAACACATATCCTTTTACTTGGTATTTAGAGCTCTAAAAAGTCTGGCTCCAACATCCTTTTCCAGCCTCACATCAAATTATTTCCCTTGATGCACTCTTTGTTCCAGACAAATGGTTCTATTTAGCGTTCCATGCATATGATTTTCCAGCTCCTATTCCCATGCATTTCTTCAAGGGTCCCCCTCCTCACCTCTGCCTCCTGGAATCCTGCGAGATTCTAGTGTCATCTCCTCTTGATGGTTGTTGTTCGGTTGTTTAATGGTATATGACCTTTCTTGGCAAAGATCCTGGAGTGGCTCTAGTTCATTTTATAAATGAGGAAACTGAGGCAAACAGGGTTAAGTGACTTGCCCAAGGTCACACAGCTAGTAAGTGTACAAGGCCAGATTTGAACTCAGGAAGATGAGTCTTGCTGACTTTAGGCCCCATACCCTACCCACTGATCCACCTAGCTGTCCTCCTTTATTACCCCAGCTTTAGTGATTTCTCCCATCACAACACCATAATTCATTTACATTTTTAATGTATTTTTTTAATCTATTTGAATGTGTATCATTTGTGTGTTGTTCTTTCCCATGAACTCTATAGGACCAGGATTCCCTCCATTTCCCAAAACAGGGATTAGTTTTCCCTAAAAGGCAAAATAAGCTGTTTCTGGAACCTGATTAGCTCCTGCCTCCCTTGGCCACTTCCTGGGCACCCAAGGACATAGGAGTATGGGTCCCTCTCACTTGGTGGATGTCCGAGGAATATGAGTCAGCACACCCTGCCCTGCTGAAAAGATGTTTCCATGTGGAGACAAAGAGGACAGAGACCACAGAAGTGAGTATCCTTGTTGCATATCTTTGTTATGTTAGAGCTAAATAAATCTCCTTTTGTTAACTGTTTGATGACTTATGAGTGCTTCCTTTCCTCCCAACACTGAACCTAATGATCAAGGCACTGACATTAGGCCTGCCCCTAACACCTCCCCTTCATAGAATATGAGTCTATAGAATGTAAGAATATAAGAGACTACACCATTTTTTTTGCCTTTCTATCCCCAGAAACTGGCAAAATGTCTGACATATAACAGATGGGTAACAAAAGCGTTTCTGGTCCTCAAGAGCTTGAAGACAACTCAAACACTCCCTTAAGTATTCTCTTCCCTACAATAAGTATCTTTGCTTTTTTTCCAAATAATCCTTGTATCTTGGTCACTCTTCTCTGGACATGTTGCAGCTTGCTGAGGCCCTTTCTAAACATGATTGAAGGAGAATGGTTGGCTCTAAAAGTGAAATTATTGTTATATAATTGTGAATGATTCCAATGAAGAAGAAAAAGACATGGTTTCTGACGTTATAAGCATGATCCCTTCAGAGCATGAGCTTTGGCATAAAAGAAATAGTGAAAGGTGTTCATCCCCTTACTAAAGACATTAGTAAACCCCTTTGCTTGCCCGTATCATGACAAGGTGTTATGCCAAGAAGATTGGCTACTGAGCTAAGTCTCAGCAGATCTTAAAAGGAGTGTTTCTAGCCTCTGGCACACTTGTACTTTCCCTCTGTTAAGCACGTGGAACTTCTATAAGCCTTTCTCTCCCCTCTTTCATAGAGGTTATGGTAGCTTCTCCGAACATGGTAGTGGGTACATGTGCTTCCTACATAAGCCTGAGCTTAGACTTCAGGGACCTGGCTGCCTCTTCTGCTTGTGCTTCTTTGCCTAAGCAAAGGTGACTTAATAGTGCTTCTAAGACAGATGTGTCCAGCCTTAAAGGCAGCCTTGTGAGTTCAAGAGTTTGGGAGCATTCAAAGTCTTTGGTAACCTAGCATCCCCCCATACCCATACGCACGCATGCACACACACACACACACACACACCTTTTTCCAGTCTTTTGACATCTTAAACTAATGACACTGGCCTCCTTACCATTTCTCACTATCTCTTGGCTTTGGAAAATGCCCGCAGTGTTCTTGCTCCTCTACTCCACCTTCTGGCTTCCTTCAGGTCTCAGCTAAAATCCCACTTTCTACAAGGAGCATTTCCCAATCCCTCTCCATCCCCAAGCACCTTCCTTCTGTTGATTATTTCCTATTTATCTTCCATATAACTTGTTCGTATATAGTCATTTGCATATTGTCTCCCCCATAAGACTTTGAGCTTCTCAAGGGCAAAGACTATCTTTTGCCTTTTTTGTCTCCCCAATGCTGACACAGTGCCTGATACAAAGTAGGCATTTAATAAATGCTTGTCATTGTTCATCTTTGATTTTAGAAGAAAACCAATGACATCACAACATGATGAGTGATGTCCTGACTTCCGTGAGAGTTGGATTTAAGGGAGGCAGAGTTGCATAAACTCATCAGCCTCGCTGTCTTTCAGAGTCATTGGAGTCCAGTAGCAAGACAAAAGCCAAGACAAGTGGCAACAGCACAGTATGCAATGGAAGACCATGGCATTTTCAATGTCTAACCAAGCTCTAAGAGCTCCACAGCACCTGCTTCAGCCACCTTCATGGCCATTGGAAAAACGTTTCTCATAGGCTCATTCCACTGGGGGAAGTTTACCCCTCTAAGTCTCCAAAAGGTTTGAGGACTGTCAATTACCCTCAACCTGATTTAACCCATCTGCCAGGGTGTGGCCACTGTACATGCTACAGCATCTTGGAGCCACCAGTGAGAGTAGTAAATGCTTATTAACGGAATGATTGACAGAAAAAAACAAATTTTCTGCAACCACACCATTCTTCGAAGTAACCAATCAAAACAGGATATACCTAAGCTATGTTCTGATTTGCCACAAAGAGGTATGGACTTTAAGGAACTTGTTCAGATAGTGCAGAGCAGAAACTAAGCCATCTCATATTTTATTGTTTTAAGTATCAACCTCCCAGGAGAGGATAATAGAAGTTATGGTTTGCTGTTTGGTGATATGTGCACATGATTCTTCTACATAGTAAGCATTTATTTTATGTGGAGAAAATAAAAGGTTATTATATACTCGATCTACATTAATTACTCTGTACTTTAATTTTACATTAAGTACTTTTCTACTCCCATTTTTGAAAATTATTATTTATTTATTTAATATTCTTAGTTTTCAGCACTGATTTCCACAAGAGCTTGAATCACAAATTTTCTCCTTGTTTCTACCCTCCCCCCAACTGCAAGATGGCATATATTCTGATTGGCCCATTCACCAGTCAGCTCTCCCTTCTGTCACCCCACTCCCCCTCATCCCCTTTTCCCTTACTTTCTTGTAGAGCAAGGTAGATTTCTATGCCCCATTGCCTGTATATCTTATTTCCTGGTTGCATGCAAAAACTTTTTTTTGAACATCTGCTTTTAAAACTTTGAGTTCCAAATTCTCTCCCCTCTTCCCTCTCCCTCCCTAAGAGGGCAAGAAATTCAACATAGGCCACATGTGTATCATTATACAAAACCCTTCCACAATACTCATGTTGTGAAAGACTAACTATATTTTGCTCCTTCTTATCCTAACCCCCTTTATTCAATTTTCTC